>VOMN01126121.1:0-39725 GCA_014899125.1 Orchestia grillus
AACTTTGTCACATGATTCAGTACTCATTCTTGAATGATATGAGCTAAAAAAACGGTAAAGGTATGCGTTGTAGAAAAATCATGGGACAATCCCCTTAAGCGCTAGAACTAGGAATAATTTTACTGTCAAGATACAAGTAAGAATATAAAAATACATATTTCTATGTACTTTTCGAAAACAGGACTAATGATAACAATAAAAAGAGTAAAAATCAAACAAAACAAGAAATGTTTTATTCCTATGGTCACGGAGTTGGCAAATTTTAAAGATCTGACATACCGGGAAGGATAGAGGAAACTAGACCTTCCACCCAACCTTATCTACAGGAGATCCCGGAGGGTTATGATAGAGATATTGAAGATCGTGCGGGGAGTATATGATGGTGAATTATGCGAAGGGCTTTTTAAGGATAGAACGGACTCTAGTACGAACTTTATTAATTACGAAACGTTTTTCAGTTGGATTTTCAATGCCTTACAACCACAGGCGTGGTGAGAGATATGAGGAATGTGTGGTTTAAACTTCTTTTTCCAAGGGAAGTACTCCTTGGTTACGTTAAAATGCCTCACTACAAGAGCACAATGAGATCTATAAGAAAAAATCAAGATGAAATGTTGGAAAATATAGTTTTTACAATACAATTGTGAACAACTGGAATAACTTTACAAGTTCTGTGATAAATGAAACATTTGTTGTTTGAGAAGAGGTTAGATAGGGAGTGGGAATTGCACAGACGGAAGTTTAAGCACGCTGAAGCCACTAATAGCGGGCACGACAATGATCACGTGACTGGAAGAAATTATCATAGTTATCGCGAGCAGGAGTCACAGGTCAATAGCCATTTTTTAGCTATTTTTGACATCCGACTCTACCACTAGACCTGGCGCGTTTAACGACTTTACGACAATATTTCTGAAGCAGATTTCGCTGTGGGACTTCAATTTTACCCCTGGGAAATTATACTAAATTACACTAAGTAGATATTAACACAACTGTAGGTACATGTTTTCATAAGGTAGAAAACACTTGTGCATTTATCAGTATGTTTAATTAATATACAGCCTAGCCCAAAATCTCCAGCTCTCCTCTTCCATGGAGTCGCTCCACACCGATTGAGACAGAACCTTCATTGATTCCAACATGTTTTACCGTTGAATTTTCAATGCCTTATAATTACTAGCGTGAGAGGGATGTGAGGTTTAAGCTTCCTTTTTCAAGGGAAACACTCAGTGGTTACGTGAAAATCAGAGCCTGAGCCGGGAATCGAACCCTTACTTCTCAGCTGCGAGGCTATCACGCTAACCAGTACGCCATAGGGCCCTACAGAGGGGATTTATAGTCCTTAATAACTCTACCTTACCTCCATGTGCAAGAAAAGGAAGTGGGACTAGACCTC
Source organism: Orchestia grillus (assembly GCA_014899125.1). Taxonomy (NCBI): domain Eukaryota; kingdom Metazoa; phylum Arthropoda; class Malacostraca; order Amphipoda; family Talitridae; genus Orchestia; species Orchestia grillus. Next base: position 1,397 of record VOMN01126121.1, read on the forward strand.
CTTGCCTTTAAGGGGCACCCACTCCTCCATGGACTTCCTCAGTAGCATGGGCTCCATAGCGCGCTTGTACCGTGTTGAGCAGACCGCCGAGAAGCAAGGGTTCTACTCCCGGCTGCGGCAAATCGACTTCCACAGAACGATTCCCGTAAAAAAGGAAGCTTTAACCCCACATCATTAACGAGTCAATAGTCATGTGGCATTGAAAACTCTTCGACGCAGCGTGTGTCAACTGTATTAGAATTAATAGTTACTGCGGACGTCGAAACTGAGAGTGCGCCGCTACGCCCTTTGTATTTGATGTTACGTACAAAATTATGTACAGCGAACATGATCAAGAGGCATTTAAAAAGTGCAATATTTGCTTCCTTCAACGTAATCCAATGGATAAATATATTATCACTATTCACCTGTCAAGAAAAACATTTATAATTAAGAATTTGAAACTACCATTATCTCGCCATTCTGTAGATATATTCCAAAGACCTGTCAATATCGTTGAAAACACATTACCTCAAACTTCTGTTTTTTCTCCATGTCACGCAGAATTAAAGCTCACGCAATATGGTGCCCGGTGCATTATTCCTCTGTGAATTCCTTCTAGGCTCGTACACTACAGTAAAAATGCAAGATGAGACGTAATTTTGTCGGACCAAATTGAACGTCAGATCAAAGCCAGGTACTCCAGACCAAGGACAGACGTGCCTGGACAGCAAGGAACTTTGTGATTTTGAGGAATGTTGTTTCAACCCATAAATTCTTTTTTGTCTACGAATATTGCGCCAGCGACCAAAAGTAAACGCCTCGGTGAACAAAGAAGGAACACGACAGGCCAAAAAGGCCTCTGACAACGCGAAGATTGAGTTCCACAGTCCAGGGCAGCACGGGTCCAGTCCAGGCCCACGTCGTCAGTCTGATTTGCTTCCCAAATCAAGGAGGCTTTAGTGAATGCAAGGTTTCACTTCTTAGTGGGCAAGATAATGTCAAATACACAATGAAAGATACGTACATAGATTTGACCACATCTTGCATATCCTCAGGCAAATTAAAAACTATCGTAATTATTCGCATACTCGCCTCACCGACAAACTTAGTCTTGTCTTCCAGTCAAACGAGCTCACGCAGGTGGTTTGGCCTGCACCACTGCAATAGCAACCTGACAGGCCACAGAGCAGTTGGTGAAGAGAGACAACATGTCAGACGGTTACGATGTTAGGCAAAGACACACGGCTCACATGAATAATTATATTTTCGGAAGATCGAGCATCTCACAAACGCTCAGCAGAGTACAATAACTATTTATAAAAATACAAAAATACTTTCACAAAAGCATTTTGTGACACTTGAAGCAACAAGATGACGCGCTGTAAGCCTGCCGAGTCGGACCACAAAGCCCACATTAGGAATTAAGTCCCTTTGTGGGTAACGGGGCTCTGTGGCGCAAGTGACAAGGAGGTTGTCAAAAGACAGGGGCGCACGCCAGGGTAACTGCGGAGCCAGCAACTATTGCAAACCTGCCGCTTCTACAACGCAGTCAGGAGCAAGGACACGCAACAGAAATAGTTTCACCACATATCACACAAGTGCAAATCTTAATAGATCATAAGCCACTATAATTGCACGCGATACTGTCACACTGCAGCATGAGAAATGGCAGGCACGGAGACTCAACAAGGCGATTAAGACTTTGCCAAAATCAAACTTAAGCCTTGAAACAACATTGAATGACCATAACAATACAGCAGACAAGAGAAAGGCAACCTTCAGTAAACACTAAAAAAATAACTGCACTACGAGCCAAAAAGTTGACCTATTACCGCTTTGAGAACCTAAGGTTTCAGGCTTCAAGAAAATTTAGCTGTTACTAGAAATGACCGACTGATCTCAACTGAAATACATCGGACACAAGCGACACAGCCAGGAACACGACAAGGTCGCTACACAAACTCTGCTAGCTTGAGATGTGCACATGTAACAAACAGCCAACGAGCCGTGAGTCATGATTTACTGTGCTACCTCAGGTGTGGGCGGTGCGAAATAATATCCCTCAGCTTACCAATTTACAAAACATGGACACAAAACTTGTTCTGGCAAAGAACGACTTGGCATCCCGTCAACGAGTTTATTTGTGACAACCAAACAAGAAAGCTTCAAGTAATCTCGTTCCAAGCGTCATGACACCAAAAAAACAAGACCAAACTAATCCAGGCAAGCGAGTGCAGCTTTTACATTGTATTAACGACATGATAATGAGAACTACGATATCAGATTTTTACCTCCAACAGACACATCTTACATAATTTCAGGCAAATCCTGAGCCATGGTAAAACCTCATCCTCGTCCCCCCACAGACACAAGAAAGCTGTCTCGCTGACAACGAGCTGGTGAATGTGTGGCTGCTCAAACAGAGCACCATAAGCAATAACTACATAACATCAGCAATGCTACTACAACTTGCGTTATAGGCCAGAAAGTCAGATGCACGACCAGAACTTTTGCAATACAAGCCTGTCATAATAGTTTTAGGCAATTATATTCAGCACATAGAACAGAAAAACTAAAAAAGGCTGCATGAGCATAGCATTTTTCTATTTTTCAAGTCAATTTTGTGAATTAATAATAATGACACTTGACATGTAGTCCTCAAGTTTAAAACTAGCAACTTTAAATGATACTTCTTCATGTCATGTATGTCAAACACTAAACAAAAATATGACATAAATGCATGAAAAAATAGTGGTTTTAATTCAGTTTTTTCATAAAAGAAGTAAAACTACTGGAGTAAAAGCAAGTATTTTTACACTGAAGATATAATGATCTAAGCCACTATCCATATCAATTCCAGAAATGGAAACAAGCAAGAGCAGAAGAGAGAGTTTCCCTTAAGAGTTCTAAAAAATATGATGAATTAGAGTTATCTACATTTCAGATGAAGGAAGTGAAGATTGGGAACAAATGGGAATGATACAAATTTGCATGATAGAAACAAATGGCTATGAAGTGATACAAGCCAATGGATTTCAAAAATATTTGCTCTTTTCCACCAAGCTCTAATACAGCAAAGGACACTAGCTGAAAGGTTCAAGGCAGACATTTGGACCACACACCTGATGATCCTGGAGTAAAGGCATTGCGCTATGCCGGTGTGCAACATGAGTGAAAATGCTAACCAATCAACATTTATGGTGTCTCTGAATGAACTACACACGCACAAGTTAAGGGAATGCCAGAGTATTTTCCACAACTCTGGTGGTTGTGGCATTGACAGCAGTAGTGTAGATCTGTGTCTCCGTGGGCCACTCGAACTCGTCGTAGGTCCTCTGTGGTCTGATGGTGGACACAAAGGAGTGAGTGGCAACACCAAGGGTGGTGTTGATGGTGGCCACGTAGCCCACTGTGGTTTTCTCCCATGTCTCGTTGAGTGGCACCATGTAGTCTACCTCCTGGTAGGCCACAGTGCTCAGCACAGGTGTCACAATCACCTTGGTCTGCAATACAACATAAGAAAAGTTATTTTGCCAAGTTCCCTATGAACTTTGCCTGAGAACATTCTTACAAAGTTGCTATGTTAAGATGGTAGAGATATATTGATCTTGGGAGACCTTAAGACGAACTGCAGGCTTTGTAACAAAAAACATCAGGATCCATGCATCAATAGAATATGATGGTTGCATGCCAAGTTTTGAAATTGTTCCATTCCGGTTGCAATGCAATACATTCACTTGAACCCATTATATTACACAAATATGCTTCCAACAAATTACTAACTCATAATGACAGAGTGCCATTCCCACTCCATTTCAAGGTTCAGAATTTGCAAACTAAATTTACAGAACACAATACAATCATGATGTGAGGCTAAAATTTTAAAAACCTGGGTTAAGTAATGATGTTGTCATTGAAATATGTTGACCAAAGTACAAAAAAATTCATATTTTTGTATGTTAAGAACTTCAAAAAGTTATTAAGCACAAGCCCTTACCTAAAAAAAATGACAAACCAGGATGCCATTCAAAACAATTTTTTGTTCACAAAAAGATGCTCAAAAGCAAGAGTTAATAAATTTATAAATGTTAGGCATAACTTCAATTATTTAACTACAAGTCTTAAAGTTTCTAAAAACAAAATCTATTCACTCTTCCATTTCCCAGGCACAAAAAAGTGAGTCCCTTATCCTGAGAAAAATAGGTCTTGTATAAACAGTCTGCCAACAATTACTAAAATTACATCCTCTAACAAACACCAAAGACACTTTCACAACCATTACACTTGACAAAATAATTATTCACAGCATTACTAGTAAAAGTGGTAACACATCCATGAATTAAACTAAGAAAAAAGCAAGGAAAAATATTGCACTAAAGTAAAAGCTTCAAGTAAGACAAACAACAACAAATATTTAACTTGAGATGGCTCTTTCACTCGAAGGGCATTAGACACACATGTGACATAAGTAAAATGATAGAATTTGTCAATTAAGCTTGAAGGTATCAAGCTTCTGCAGTCTCATCTTCAAGTGAAATACTAATAAATATCATATAGATTCAGGCGTGCAGACTAGTACAACTACAAATGTAGCAGAAATAGCATATCTTGGCATCATCATCATCAACACTGAAAAGTTGGCATTGTTTGCACTGTGTGAGTGAAAACATTTCACTGAACATTTCAAAAAGAATACTCAGTGCATTTTCACATGAAGCACAAAAAAGTGCATATGATTATGAAAGAGTACAATGTAAATTGTATTTTTATGTTTCCATAAACCAAATTTGTATAAAACATTGTCCAATAAATGATTAAATGAAAAACCTTGTGTAAAACCAGCACACTTGACACATAAAAAGTAAATATTTAATGCTTGCACGCATCCTGGTAACTTGCCTTTACAGACAACAGAACAATTAAAAAAATAAGCATGCCTAAGTCTTCAGTAATCTGCATATGAACAATAATATTTGGTTGACATTTACTTTAAGTTGGCATCCTGAACAGGGCATTCTATTTCTTGTACAGCCTTTATTTTAGAATCACTGAATGGGATGTTATTTCAGAGTTACAGAAATATATTTTTAAAAATTGAACAGGATGGAAACAGAGTAAATATGAGTTTATATTGGATAACACATCATTCTTGCATTTCCTTCTGGTTAGGTTACTGTTAAGTTAGGTTGGTTAGAGTTAAGTTAGGTTGGTTAGAGCTAAGTTAGGTTGGTTAGAGCTAAGTTAGGTTGGTTAAAGTTAAGTTAGTTGGTTAGAGTTAAGTTAGTTGGTTAGAGTTAAGTTAGTTAGTTAGGGTTAAGATATGTTCATTAGGTTCTTGATAATTTGAGATAGAAAAATGTTGAATCTCAATTGGTAGAGTTTGTGAAAATTTTCATTGGTGCTTGATTATGTTGCTTTCACATATAAACACTTAAATTATATTTCCATACATTTTCTCCTATGCAAAAAAACTTTTTCAGAGTTAAGTTTCTGGAAATTAAACATAAATTCCTTTCCAATGATACTAATATAAAGGCTTTACAATGAATATAGTACCATACAAAACCTTATTAAAATCTGAACTAAATCTTTTATTTTGATACACACCCACAATTGATCATTGAAGAAAAAATAAGAATAGACTGTAAATTTTTTTTGACAATGTCATCTCACCTTTGAATAAAAATCTTTGTAGATTGGCTGGGCATATTCTGTGGACTTGATGGCATTTTCAGGAGGGACCGTCTGCGGCACCCCCTTGTTGGCCACAGGAGTGGGGAGCAGGGCAATGACATTCAGGCCAATGGGCATCACCACTCCCACATTGAACATCAATACCAGCAACAAATGCGCAGATGACTTTTTAAAATGCATTTTGATGTACAAGTAAAAGTAGCTACTACTCTGAAAAAATATATAGATATATATATACATATACTTGTATTATACAAAGATAATGATATTAGCTTGTGAAGGAACTCTCACCTGCTGTGTACTTTACACATCCATTAAATATATTTCTGTCTTCTTTTAACAAGACATATAACCACCCAGAAAACAACTTCTTTCATTCCAAGAATTGAAATTACACAAACAACTAAAATACTGCCGAACTTGACCAACCTATCAACCGAAACTACACAAACATACGATGTGATTCTGTGGAACTAAAATCAAAAATAGTAGATACAACCTACTTTAAAAAAATTCATTCTAAATTCAATACTTCATAACCGTCTCCAAGTAGATACAGCATGGTTAGACACTTTATAGACAGGTGTGCATACAAACAACTGAAAAAACACGAAATACCGAATTTACACAATTCTAACAGGAGTCCTAAATACACACTATTTTTAGGCACCTTAAGAGGCAATGGCGAATGTCATACACTCCAAATAACACGAGGAAGAAACGCTAATTCACAATGACTATAAAAATCACAAGACTCTTTCTTCGTGCTGTTAACCAGAATCATGAGTAAACGGAAATTCCTATAAGCAGTGTTATCAAATGTCTTTCTATTTAACCGCTAGGGTTCATTCATCGTCAAATATTTAATGACAGTACAATAAACGTTCGTATTTAAGATAATACCTAATAATTTGGAACAATGCTTAAATCACTTTTAAAATATAACAAATTTGGTGTTGAAAACACCTATTTATGAAAAATTGTATAAATTAATTTAGGTATTTATTCAAAACCGTGAAACATGTACTATGTTAGGACCGGCGGACAATTCCTACATACAGACAGGCGTACAAAACGAGGTACTGTCTGAAAAGTACCTAGAAATCCTAAGATCAGAGAAATTATTTCATTTACCTCTTATTTCTCACGTATTCCACATAGAGAGCTCAAATTAGTCTCAANTTTTGAGACTAATTTGAGATCTCTAGACCAATTAGGTAAAAAATGCACACACCAGGACATGACGGACCGAGATTCTATGCACACGGCTACAAGGTGCCGAGCTAGAGCTCTGCACAGTGAGGTATTTTTATCCAGAAGAGATTCCTGTGAGATAAATTCTCGTCGAATCGTAATTTTACATACTTTTGGAGCACTCATTCGTTCTCCATTAATGTGCTATAATTATTTCTGATTTTATACAACAATTAACATAACATAAGCGATATGCAACAACATAATCGAACATAATTCGGTGTTTTTGACGTAATACTTTCTCCATTAGCAGCCAACCATCCGCTACTGTAGACTGTCTTGTATCGACACTCGAACATACCGTTAACAGTGAAATGGCTCATTCTTAGACGGAACTGACAACCAGTGACTTTATTATCCCCCAAAAAACCTCTCAATTGTTAGTCATTCGTCCCACGCATGCCCTCACATCCACGTATAAGTTCTTCAGCACACATCAACCTCATTTAAGAGGCTCGCTTCTCACTTGACATAGGCTAGGCAATAGGGTTAGGTTTGTCCATGTAGAAGGCTATGGAGACTGGCGTCCCCAGGAAAAAATTGTTAGGTTACCTCACCTCAAGCTAGTACTTCGGGACTTAATCTTTCGGTCACACTTCACTCTATTTTCATTAACTTTTCTTTGACTAATTTTAATCTTTCCTTCCTCTTCCGTCTCAACTAGCTGTTTCTCTGAGCAGGGAATCCTGCGTGAGAACAAATCTGAGCATGGTTTTCCACAGTCCATCCTAAATGATCCCGTCTCTCTCGGTGTGACGGCCCGGGTCACTGAGAGTTGCAATCCACACCACTGCTGTTGGCGGCTCACACTCCGAGCCGCCAACACCCACACCAGAGTTACGTGGCCCAATTATCAGACCTGAGTCACAGAAAAACAAACACAAAAGGACGAAATACTTTATTGCCGGATTAGAAGTAAATCCTTCAACAAACACACGGCCAATAAATTGTATCAAAATTGTGCAAAAAGCTATCATATAATGAAAAAAATAATTGCATGGGGCCTAAGCGTTACCATCAACATAGTATTTCTTCCGAGTATGCATGAAGTATTTTATAGAAGCCACCTGTTTATGATATGTATATAAAAATACACCACAAATGCTTTAGATTTTTGCTGAGCAAACCTCACTCTCAATAAGAACTGAGGGCGTATGTAGTATCTAAGATATTGTTCAGTTCATTCAAAAACTAACGAATTTGGGATACAGCATCCATACATAAATCGATTAGAAGCTCATTAGAATAAGATTTTTCCCATTATAGTCGTTGGTAGAACATTACGAAAGCGTCAGAGCACCAAATCGGACGACAAATAGAGGAACACACAGAATCGCAATCAAAGACATCCGCACAGAGGTCGATCAATTCCTTCGTCAACGCCACAAGAAAAACAAAACCAAAAAAGTAAAAACATATCTAACATCAAAATTGAGTCCATTACACATTTTCCATAAACCGCGGCTGCTGCTTCAGAGCCAGGCACATCTGAAGATGCGTTTCAGGAAAGCTGCTCACACAAGTACGCTGACGAAGACGGACACACTCAGGATACCATTTCATAATTTAATCAGCAATCCTACCTACTTCAGACGATCGCCAAGCCACGGAGTTGTCATGAAAGATGACCCCTCGGCATTGAAATTAGGCATACAAATATAATCGACGAAGTTATCAACTCGCTATAGCAACGTGTACTTCAATGAACGCGACAACTTTGAAAATATCGGAGAATATACAAACATTAATTCAACTTAACATTACATTCTGAAAGGCTAAGCTTCAACCAAATAAGGAGGCGGCCTGGATCTTCAAAAAGTTATATCGCACAAACGAATGTAAGCTGAGAATTAGAATAGAGTTCACCGCAGTAGCAGCTCTCGAGCTGAATATGATTGCGAGTCGCACAATTCAAGACTTGAGAAGGCATGTGCAGCGTTTACGCAGGTCACTGCGTTTACCCGCCAGCAAATAAAAAAAGTAACGCGTTAATGATAAAGCAGCAGCCTACGTCACAAGACCTGCAAGTCTTTTTTAACAAGTGCTGTCGATTTACACGGAGCAGCTGAGGATACTCGAGAGTAAAATTGAATTGTCAGCGGGTCTAGTTTCAACAGCTACGCCCTCGAGCAAGTCCAGTTTCAACAGCTAGATTCCTCAGCAAGACCAGCTTCAGCAGCCCTCAGTCAGAGTGACATAGATGACCATGAGCGACAGAAGCAACAACCGGACAACTTTGCTTATGAATTTTACCAACAATTAGATTAAAACACTTAAAAAACGAGTAAAAACAGCGAGCTAGCAGCTGCCTCGGGGCTACATTCAACTTTGCACTGAGCAATGACGAGACGAGTCTTTCTCTAGTCACAACAAACATATTTCTCATCACGAAGTATACAAAAATTACAGTTTCAAAGCACCGAGAATTAGTTCGTATAACACTTAAGGCTGCAGCATAAAATACTCTATTTTATTTGAATAATAATAATAATTAAAAGTCTCTTCAACAACAAACGTGTATGTACAGAACAACGTGATCGAAACAGAGAGAGGGAGAATTGTACACGAAAAATTCATATACAAAGCAAGTGCCGCAGTAAATATAAAAAATCTCGTAAAAATTTCTTACATTAAAATTTTTGATTGAAAGACCTTATAATTAGAAGTGTGAATGAACTTTGATAAGAAAAAGAAACGCAGAATAAAAATATGCACACGATCCTTAAGGTTAGGAGGGTTCTTCATAAGTGAAAAATTGAGAAAGAGGACGGTAGCATTGTTGGTCATTCACTAAACATATCGCAAGTCACATTTGGCTCATAAAATCCCCTATAGCTGAATTGAACACTCCCAATGAAACCTAACGGTAACTCGCTAGCAATGAAGTTACCCACAAATCCGCGTGTCGCTAACAATGAAAAGATAAGCAACCTACCCACAATTCACTCAACACAGACACGCCCATTCGTAAGCAGTATCCCGGATCCACTGACTCCGTTCGATAAAAATTACTTATTCGGGAGTTTAATATATTAACATAAAATGAAACTAGCATTTGGATCTCCACAAGAACATAATTATAGAATGAAGAAAATTAATTGCTACATGGTATATATTCAATCGCTCACACATTGGAAAGTGATGTGAGAATTCAGCTGTGTACAGAAACTGAGCAAATCTCCGAGAAAATTACAACTGACTGAGAAAATGTTAAACATGAAAAGTAAATATATGAAAGAACTAGTTAACAAATTCTCAAGTAAGATTTCACGTACAGCAAATCAAGCCTTAGCTACTGATCTTGCAATGCTTTAGACTCAAAAATATAGAAAGTATGCATAAAAATATCGCTCCAGGAGTTATTTCTCCCGAGATTTTTGCAAGTTTCATAATTCCGCGTCCTCAAACCTTAACACGCTAAAAGCCATAAAGATTCACAGTAAAACAACATCCGTAGACTCAGTAACTACCAAATCATATACATACAAATATCAATTAAAAAAATATTTAATAAAATAACGAATTGAATAAAAAACAACCGCAAAAATTCAGGCACTTCAAAAGGTTGCGTAGTAATCTAGGAGCCGCACGCGACCCCAGGCTCACGTACAAATTGTCTTACGCGAACTACATGGATGTCTTCATCACGTTCAAACTTAGCTATCGTACTTAAGCATGGTGAAATGTTATCACTAGTATTAGTTCTAATTTCAAGACACATATAGAAGGGCACATGGCTACGGCTCCACTTAAATTGATACCTACATAGCTGAGCAAATTTATTGTCCATCATTCCAACAATATCTAGGCACTTAAGAATTCACTTGCGCTCCTTACCTTATAATAAAAATGTCATCAGCACCTGCACCACCCAGCATACTATTCGCATTACATCCCCAGTCAACGTCTACACTCCACAAACCCAACATTATGAAGCTCTTCAAGATCATAATGAATGGAACTCAAATTGGGTAGTATTCAACTAAGGAAAATCAAACGTGAGAACTGCGTCCATGGTAACCGATCATACTTCTAGGCGCCGTGCACCACGTCAGGCTTTCGTACTGAAGCTATGAGCATCAGTTGTTTTTTACCTGAAACGTCTTGCATCTTTCTGAGCTGAGCTATTGAACACTTTCTCAGGGTAGATTAACGACCAAGTGCTCAAACAATTTTTCTGGTATGGAATCACCCCCGGCAGAATATGTTCAACTGCACCGATCACTAAAGCGTACAACTTGTACGCAATAAGTTTCAGTGAATATATTGACCACAATTGTTCGATGTGAAGAAAAAATGTAGCCAGTCGTAATAGGGCGACAGAAGAGAGAACCTATATAACGTGTCTTATTAAGGGAATAATAACATGAAGAGGTCAAGGTGATACGGAGATATGAATTTTGTAAAGACGTTTGAGTCGGATAGTATTTCAGCATAGGAATTAAAGAATCGTACTAGCCATTATGTAAACATATATTTTGTCTTTGTTCTAGCTACCAAAAAAGTTTTGAGAAGTGGGGGCCTAGGAAAAATATGGATTGGGGAAGAATTCAAATTTAAGAATAGCCACAAACGTTGAGTATCACTTCCTCGCGCTCGTTTGATTATAGACCTGGAGCTCCACCTACTAAAGACTAAAGACTACTGCCCAAGAAATCCTCTTGCTCATTTTGAGCACATCTGGCAAGGGATTTGATTTTGGTACTACCACGCACAATACCTGGAATAAAAATGTAACTTTTACGCTGAAAACCACTCAGTAACTTATGAATGAGCCAATCAGGATTGAGGGCACTTCAACAAAATTAATCTCTTCTTGAATGTCAAAAAATGAACACTCAGCTGGAAGCCAACTAATCCAACCGGAGCAGATTAACCTCGACTTGCGTTAGAGTTGTAACATTATCAGCGCGTTGCTACCATGGGAACTCGTTCATCAAGAACGTGACAGTACATGAGCTTGACACCAAGGGAAGAGGCCACATCAAGAGTCGCATTGTGTTGGGATAGGGACGGCGGTTAGTTGCGAGTTTAATCGGTATTTTATATTGTTAGTAGTTTCAAGATATTTCATACATAACAGATACGAAGTTCTTATTTGTGATTCGAGACAAAATAAAGGCCAATATGTCTTCAACAGTAAACTCACCTAGGCAACAGTCACACAAGTAATAACGTTTGCCGACTCACGCTACGTTTAAAACAAGTTACCTACAGTTGCCGATTTGGTATCACTTGAAATGGAGACAGGATCACTAGAACCAATAGCTAATGAATTTTCTGGCAAACTATTTATCCCGTGAGAGAAAGTGGATGCTGAAGAAGTCACTGAAGAGGTAGTAAGTGGAGTTCTCGTACCTTCAGTTTGGCAAACCGAAGGAGCGGATGGTTGTGGGTCGACCGATGAACTTGAGGCAAAGGAGGTATTTATGCAAGGATTTGTGCCTGAAGAAAACACTGGACGGACAAGTTTAAGTGGAGGCTTGACAGGTTTAATTGTGGAAGTAGAAGACGGCGGTTTCGAAGTGCTATTTTTCGAATTGCTGGGCAAGTCATCCGTGACCTGATTAGAAATGGATGCTTCCGACGCAGAAATATTTCGTTCCGAATTTTCATTCGACGATGACGGAGAATTGGATTCTGTGATTTGGTTCAACTTACTAGAAATTTTAGACGAGTTTGCAGTATACTGAGATGAAGAGCATGTATTCGCACTAGAAGTTGTTGAAGAAACTGGTGTACACTTAAGATTAGGTTTTGAGTCTACTGACAAATTAGTTGGATCAGACATGGTAATTTGTTTAACAGATGTCTCCTTACTGCCAAAGCCACCGTATAGTTTTGAAATGCTATCACTGTTACTGATATCTTTTGATTTATCTTCACTACCCTTGGGAGCTGTATTCACCTTAGAAACTCGCTTCGACGTATTTAAAATGTCTTTCTTAGCCTGTGGCATAGACAAATAATTCTGATTATTTGTTTTAGAATGAGCAGAAGATGCTGGGAGTGGCAAGAACTTAGAATTGCTGTTACCAGGAGCAAGCGTTTTAGAGTCGAACGATGTAGGAGCAAGCTGAGCTAAACTGGAAAGAACGTCGGTCACGGCTTGAACAGTAGATTCCTTCAGATTCGCAGTATGACCCCTAGGCTGCAATGGAACAAGTCCAGGAGATGCAGACACATTCGACGAACGAGACTTGGTTGAAGCAGCGAAAGAACCGGATGCACAGGCAGATAATAGAGATTCACACGAGGCTACTGTATTTGAAATACTTGCATCGATGGGCGCGGAATTAGACTGACGTTTAATTTTAGACACCGAATTCACCCGTGAATCGAAGTGTGGGGATGCCATAGAAGGATACGTTTTCGCACTAGTTGATGAAGCTGATTTTTGGCCAGCTTTGTTAGAAGCTGGAGAGTTTGCCTGCGTAGTATGAAGACTGGGACTCTGAGGCACTTGAGTGGTTTTCGCCGCAGTCTGAGAAGCAGAAAAGTGGCTGAATGGTGGCATCGGAAGGTACGGATAATTATTGTAAGACCCGGCATTACCCATGAAGGAGCTTGAGGGATATCCCATGTTTTGATTGTAATAGAAACCCGAGTAAGAGTTGGAACTCGAGTTTCCGTACTGAGAGCTGTCTAGAGAATTTGACATACTTCCAGAGCCTTTCGCTAGTTGGAACGAGTTCCAACTCGACTGCATCATGTTCATAGGAAACGAGTTGGGCATGAGATAATGAAAATTAGCTGCCATGGCGTAGCCAGGGTATGAATGAGAATTATTGATATTAGATAGATAAGCATTAAGTGCACTCATAGTGTTCGAAGAATCGTGATGAGTTGACGGTGTCGAGGCAGATGATGAGTTGAAATATCCTGCAGCATTATAAGGGTAGTATTGGGACGTGGATCGGGTATCGGAACACGTTTTTGGAATAGCTGATCCGCCACTGTAATCATAACTGGACATGTCAGACGTTCTGTTTGCAGTGTTGTGAAAATCAGAATAATTGTTCCCCAAACCAACGCTACTAGATTGACCAGTGCTGCTAATCCCGCGAGAAAACCCGTAAGCAGAAAACGGGTCGAAAAAATTAGGAGTCGCTTGTTGAAATGCATTCTGGGACATAAAATTTGACAATGCATACGACGGCGAGTTAAGCATAGGATAATTTTGCAACATTTGATTGTGGGAATCCAAGGATGGAGTAGTGCAGGGAGTATTCTTATTTGATGATGTAGTCGGAACCTTTTTAGCTGAAGCAACGGCTTGGTTTACTTTCGTAGTTTTTTTAGCACTTTCTTTGGAACAAGGTAATCCAGATGATGAAGCATCTGTCGAATCCATACTACATGGTGAACCAGCTTTGGGATCAAAATGTTGCATTTTGTCATTTTTAGCAGTACGATGATTAGAACTCATCTGCGTTTGTGAATTTTCTGTGCAAGAAGTGTTGGCTCGATTTCGAGGAGAAATATTACTAACAGAAGTTTGACCACTGGAAGAGGACTGACTCAGAGAATGAGAGCTTGGTATATTGGGCGAGTATACATGAGGTAAACTAGCCTTGGGAGGACTTGATAGCGCAGAAGATACAGCAGAAGACTTCAAGGAACAAGCGCTGAAATGGGTAGCTTGAGATGAATTTTCATGATGGCAGTTCGCAAGAGTACTAGATGAACTTACAGTACTTTTATTACTTTTGAAATCTACCGCGCTTTGTACTGACGTGGACGACAAATTAGCAATTATAGAAGCGTTCTGTGAATGAGAAACTCCTTGAGATTGCGCCGTTGAAGAACACTGAGTATATGTATTACCTTGAGTACCATGCGAGGTCGTGGGCGAACTTGTTTGAGAAATTTTGGTGTTGTACAGATTGTTATAATTTGCATCGTTCCATGTAACAGCTGTCTGTCGACTATCCAAGTTTCTACACGACTGCTCACCGGAAGACGACGTGTTTGTGTCACACGAACTATTAGCTGGTACACCTTGATTGTAGTAATTTAAAGAAGAACTAAGGTAAGGATAAGAAGAATTAGCATGAGGAGCTATGCTCCCATGATACAGAGAATATGGCATGTAATAATTGGGATTAAAATGAGAAAACGGATTATCGGACGACTGAGTCGCATTAGAAGCAGTTGTTGATGCATTGGAAGCTTGAGTTACAACGGTGTTGGGGTTGCTTGGAACAACCGTTGTCGAAGAGAATCTCCTTCCAGTAGTTTCAAAAGAACTTTTATTTGACACAAAGCTACACGGTTCATTCACACTAGATGTCGTAACGCCACGGTCCGTAGATTCTCCAGCACTTTGAGCAACAGTGAGAGTATTAGCTGAGTCTGATGATTTCACTTTGCTTACAATCGCTTGGTCGGAATTTAATGCGTCTTGATTCTTATTGGATTTTTTGGCCTTAATTGTAGTAGCATTGACATTGTGATTTGCAAAGCTCCTATTGGAAACAGGAACCAACGGTACAGAAGGCACCATTAAGTGCGTTGACTGAGTAGATACAGAAGAGCTGCTGCTGCTGCTGCTGGGAACGGAACAAGGTTTCTCATTATTGTGTAGGACAGATTTGTCCACTTCTTTGAGCTCCCCTTTGGCAGCAGCAACTTCTTCTCTAGCTGACTCACCTGCGGAAGGCGTTCCTTTTTCACGAACAATACTTGGCCCCTTCGAGGATGAGTTAGTTTGGCACCTGCCACTAGAAGATTCATCATTGACTGATACACAAGAAATAGAACTAATAATACACGACGTACTTTTCACAGTTGTACCTACTTCCTTAGAACTAATAAAAGAATTTACACTACGATCAACAGATGAAGTAACAACGACGATGTCATGAGAAGAGTTTGTTTTACAGGGACTACTCGGTACACCAACCGATGCGCACGAAATGGTAGTTATATTGCTGCTCTCTACAGAACTTATTGCAGTGGTACTTGCACTGGTAGAAACTGCTACGCTTGTCACAGAATTAGAAATATTTTTAGTTGAATGGTTAAACTCCAATGAAACTGATTTCACACTCTCAGTGGATGAACTCTCCCCACAGGTAGTTAGTGAATTAAGAGACGGTGTAGTCTTCTTTAGCGCCGCTACACCTGATGATATAATAGGGGTAACTAATGCGTTTGAAGGAACAGTGCTGGTATTTCCTGAAATTAAAGAAGAGGCAGACGACCTTGAACTCACTGAATTTATGGGGAGAGTAGTCACAGGTACCGTGGCAGAGCTGCTAGTGGGCGAGTTACAAATACTGGACAACAAACGTGAATTACAAAGAGTACTGCTTGAAACTGTCAGGTTTATCAAAGCAGTGTCAGCATTGCTGGCAGAATCTATTGAATTTTTAATAGCCAGCGCTGAAGCAATATTATCAACATAAGAAATAGTACTTTTAACAACAGTAGCGGGTATAGCACGATCAAAATTAACACTTACGTCTTTAGAGGCACTCGTTACCGAAGCGTCAGGCTCCCTACTTACCGTAGATTGGAAGGCACTTTTCAAGGGCTCACCAGCAAAATTTGCTTTAACTGAAGTTCCTGCTTCCGTATGGTCAAGCTTAACTGAAGTCGGAAGATGTTCAAAAGATAATTTGGAGCTCTGAGCTTGAGGTTTAGTCTTCGTTAAGGTCTCTATAACGAGAGGCATTTCAGAACCGACATTGCTATCTACTACAGACGTCTCACTACGATTTAAAGAACTTGCAGTCGAAATAACGCTTTTAACGTCAATCCCAGGGTCAACATACTTCGCCGCTTCCAATTTTTTATGAAACGAACGTAAACATCGCAAGTTTGAAGAAGCCCCGGTATTATCTTCAGAGTTGGAAGTTTCAGAAGACACTGCTGCATTCTGATCTCCAGGAACAGCGCAGGCATTACGAGACATACCCGTTGCAAGAGAATCAGACTCTTTAATGTCTGTTGCTCGGGTCTCCTGAGCTTTCGGAGGGGACCAACCCGAATCAGAAAAAAGCTTATTTTCTTGTAAAGTTGATGCACTATTTATTTCAGAATGGGACGCGATGCTACTCGGTAACGAAGGCACTGTGACAGGCGAATGCGGAGTCAAAGCAGGCGCTTTGGGCCCTCTCTTCTCTCTGGACTCGGGGGAACACGAAGTTTTGGTCGAAGAAGTAGCTGACGCTTTAGCATGGGAAGCGACAACACTTTTCGGCGATGAAGTTGTTTTCATCATAACTTTCGTGGAAGTTGTCGGAGTTCTTGGCGAAACAGAGGGCACCTCTTGCAGATGGACGAGTTTCTGCTTAGCGTCGTACACTTTAGAACTGATGCGTGAATCAGCTGAAGATGGAGGCAGTTTGGGAGAGGTGTTGAGGTTTTTAGAAGTATCGGAAGCAGATTCTGGTGAATTTGAGGAAGTAGAAGGTTTCGAAGAAGGCGAAGAAGAAGCAGCATCCTTTTTCTTCAATTCGTCCGAGTTACGGATCTCTGACTTTGTACTCTTGTCTAAATCTGGCTTAGAAACTGGATTAAGTTTCTTATTCTTTATTTTCGAATTACTTGCAGTGCTCGTCGTTTCAACGACTGCGCCTGACACAGAGGCTTTCAGAACGCTTAGCGATGACGACGACAAAAGCCTGGGAGCATTTCTCGCCTTGAAAAACTTGTTAGTTTTAGGCAAGCCAACATTGCTAACCCCAAGCTGGAATTGCTCCTTGGAAATGGTCGGATTCCAACCCTTAGGGGAAGTATTTAACGTTTTATATCCAACAGAGTGTGACTTGCGCCCTAGCTTCTCCTGGTCTCCCTTGCCGTCCTGCTTCTTTGAAGCCCCTCCCCCAACAGTCGAAGGTAATTGCGACTTAGCGGTCAATTTGGAGAGGCTTTTGAGGTTGGCGGATATTGTAGCTGCAGCTACGTCAAGCGGAATGTGCCTGCTCTTCCCATCATAAGCACTTCCTGTACCTTTGTCTCCAACTCTATCTTTCTTGTTGCAGTCGTTGCTTTTCGTAGTCAGTGATCTCTGTTTCTCTGCTATCTCTTTCAATTTTGACGTTTTTCTATTCATCATCGGACGTTCCTCCTTATTCAGGGAAGGGATAGTTATTGGTGAAGTCGTAGGTACAGCCGGAGGTAAGCTTGGAACTTCAAGTTTCACCTTTTTCGAACTTTCTGGCATGTCCTCACTGCTGTGCCTCTTGACACTCTCACAAACTTTCAAAGGAGGAAGCTCGTCGTCGCTCTGAACGTCGTCGCTGATCTCTTTTGAGTCCTTCTGCAGAGGGCGAGCATCTTGGTCCGGCGTTCTCGACGTTGAAGGCGAGCTTTCGGCGCTAGAATTTAAAGGAGAAGCATTTTGTATGGAACTTTTTGAATTTGTAGTTCCATTGGTACCTGATTTTTTCGAACGAGTTTCACAATTTTCAGGTAAAATAACTGGCTTGCTCCTAACTGAAGGCACGAGACCCCCCACAGTTGACGTTGCATTAGACTTGGCATATTTGCCAGAACCTTTAGCAGTTCCAACATCAACAGAAGTGGAACTAATAATATTTGAACTTTTAACAGAGTTCCTGCCACTCTCAGTCAAAGGAGAACTGCTAGCAATAACATCTGCATTAGGAGATTTGCTAAGAACACACATGGTCTTTCCAGAGCCTACAAATGTACTATTAATTTTAGGATCTTTATCAGCGTAAGTACATTTAGTGGCAATACTACAACTTTTATCAGCGTTGGCAGATTTGTCCGTAGAATTTTGGATTTTCTCACAGTTTGCAGACACAACCGCGAAGTCTGCACTTCCTGCAGGACTGGGGGTTTTGCCAGCAAAATTACAACTTTGGAGACATGTCGATGCAGCCGTTGAAACGGCACTCCCAGACATTACTGCATCTTCTACTCGGACCGCGGACGAACTGGAAGGTACAACAGGTGAGGTGCCCGCAAGAGATGCCTTCCCAGTGAGCAAGAGTTCACTACCCTCCTCAGCGGAGGCGGTGGAGGCAGGCTCAGCAGACGCCATACTCAGGGCCTCATGACCACCTCGTGGCGGTGCCTCCACAAAGGGGGAGGGGCCGCAGGACGTTGACTCAATGGACGAGAGCAACAACTGGGACGACTCTGATTCGACCTGGTCAAGTAAGCTCTCCATAACGCTGCTCTGGTCATCCCCAGCTGACACGCTCATGATGCCCGTCTCACTGATCTTGAGCTGCACTTCCTTCCACTCCGACTCGGACAGCACAGACGTGCTCTGACTTGCCTCGCCGGCCGCGACGCTCACTCCTGGACCACTTGATGTCGCTGGACTGCACGCGGTGATGCCAACCGAGGTCTTCAGTTCTGTAAGTGCAGGCTCGAGCGCGCTTGAAACTGCTTTATCCAGATATTGAATCGCAGGCTGTACACTATAGGGCAACGCTGAAGAATCCGCACCCGGGACGCAGTTAGAAGTGGAAGTGGGAGCGTAGGGCGACACCACCGACGACGTGGCGATGGGCTCGGCCTCGCTGTTAGAGCAGTTAGGGTCGACCACGGAAGTTACACCAGCAATATTGAGGCAATCTTCCAAAGTCATGGCACTGCCCGTGAGTGGGGGCTCTGTTATGGAACTCACAGTCGTACTGCAGTCAGAGACGTCGTCAGCCTCTGAACTGACAGGCACAATTGTTAGTGGTGAAAGAGTGTCGTTGTTCTGAGTGGTGGCATGCGTATTGGTTCCTAAACAGAACAAACTGCCAGTGGATTGTCCGAATGGAATTCCGAAAGGGAGAATAGTTGCTCCCTGAAGAGCAAGTCCACTAATGTCAGGAGTAACGGCAGATGCGCCGATGTTCATAAAGCCTGTGCCATCCGTCGCCAGCAGAGTCGGAGGAGCGAGGCTGTTGCTCGGGTCCAAACTTTGACCGCTACCAGACACTATTGCCTGCAAACTGCCGGAAGAATTCAGGAGCGTCAATCCACCGCCGTTACCAAGGACGTTAGGTGTGGACACGAGTGGCATTATCCCATAACCTAAATTAAAAGGAGCAAATGCATTCATATTGAGCGCTGGAGATGCAATTGAGCCCCCAGATAAAGTGTTGAGAACATTGCTCGACACTCCCCCAGCAGCGAAGAACAACCCTGAGGGGTCAGTGGACAAGCCTGAGAAGTTCAAATGAGAGCCCCCTAGTCCAGCAGCAAGGAGGTTAGACACATCAGGCGACGGCAACACGGAATTGGAAGGCTTGGCATCAGAATTGATGGCCGGCAGTATGGATGACGCTAACAGAGACTTCTGAGATATGCAGTTGGAAGAACCGTCATCCAGCGTAAATCCTTGCGATAAAGGTTGCTGCTGAAGTCTCTGGAAAGAATACAGATGCTGAACTTGAGAGAGCTGCTGGAACTGCGCCAACTGCTGCTGGTCTTGCAGTAGCAGCAACTGCTGATGAGACAAGGCTGATATCACGAGGCCGGCGCTGCTGTCGCCAGATATGGCATTGAGAGAAGCATTGGTGGGCGCAGACCGCATGGTGACGCCGTTCAGGCTCTGGCTGTAGATGCTGCCACTCGCGCCCCTCGCTATCGACGTGATGGAAGGTGTAACTCCCATCACATCTCCTGACTTCTTTCCCTCCTTCCCGCCTACTGGTAAGTTCCTGCTGCGACCTCGGTGGGTCGACAGCTTCGCGGCTTTATTCGCTGAACTAACCTTTGTTTTCACTTCAGTTTTATTATGGGAAGATGATGGGCATGCGGCCCCTTTAGGCTTCGATGAGTTACTGGTAACAACTTTCTCTAACTTCTGAAGCTGCTGAGCTTGAACATTTCTCCACTTCTGAAGACAATCTTCAGGGAGAGCAGGTTTCTCATTTTCAGGCTTGGGAAGTATAGCCACGCCAGCTGCAGGGACGGGCCTCACAACGGTCCCGCAGAGTGACGCGCGCCCCCCTGACACGGAGTTCAGGCCACTATTTTCGCCCAAACTTACGCTGTCGTTCGGAGCACTGGATGTGACGACTGCGTCTGGTGCGTGTTCCAGGCGGTCAGCGTCGGCAGCACAGGAAGAAGGGGCAGTACTGGTGTCGACCGTCTGCGCACTGTTGATGAGGTCACATGGGATTGTGAGTAGTTCTTTCCTGTCGATTACTTTGGACGACTCAGAACCATGCCGTCTCTTGGAGTGGTGGATGATCTTGTAGAATATCTTAATCGGCCTCTCCTGTTAGACAAAGAGTGCATTTAAAAAAACGGGTAGCCGACATCGATCTCATACGTAGTGATCGCTTGTTTCAATCTCATGCAGACAGACGCAGCTACGAGGCAATTTTGCGACAGTAATCACATGTATGCGACACGACTTCTTTCATCTGAAAAACTACCAAGTATATAACACAAAATGTCATCCTGCCATGCCATACAAATAATTTTACAAGTAAAACAAAGTAAAGCGGCTTGCTAAGTCACTACCAAAGAACAAAGAACCTCGAGCTACAAAGAGCACTTTGATCCTAAGGCAAACAAATGCACAGGAAATCTTTGACCGACCTAAAGCTGAGCCGAGACTCTGCACTGCCCCCCACCTGCTGCCAGTTCTGCAGATACGCAGCGTCCCTCAAGGTCTCCAAGTCCAGCAGAAGGATGCCCTGACAGTGTGACGGACATGAAGCAGTTGACTGTCTCTGTCCGATGTTATCCTCCAAAGTAAAATGAGATGCATCTCCCCTGGCTTGAACTCGGTTAGGTACAGGGCCTGGGACGCTGTTTCCTCCCTTTAGTGATTGAACCTCTTGACGGTCTTCAGTTGCCACCGGCACTAGAGATCGAGATCCAGTAGTATTAGCACAAAGGCCAGGCTCTGGCAAGAAATTGGCCATTTCACACTTGGTTTTGTCAGGAACTGAGGGCTCGGTCGTTCCACTTCTTCCAGAGGTGGAGACTAACGAATGTTCGTCAGAATCCTGACTAGCTGTGCACACGCCCTGCACCGTCTCTGTGCTCGCTTTTGGGGCAGTCGTCACTGCTTCTTTACTCGACGACGAGCTTGGAGGACATCGGCCTTCCGCATGGAGGCCAGAAGGCACAGCAACACTGACTTCACCACAAGGGCCAGGACTTGCTGCACCATCAGCACGAGCTGCGACAGAGGGGTCGGTGACGGAGGATCTGCTCCTCTTCTGCATGTGCACCAAGTCTGGCACCAAGAGAAGGACGGACTCGTCCTGGGAGAGCGAGAACTTGGCCCGCAACAAGCGCTTCAGGAGACCCATGGTCACCATCGCCGGGCACTGCAAGTAGCGCGGCCTCTGCAATCATACGAAATAATGAGCACACATGCGACAATTCTAAACAAATAACAAACACATCAAAATTATAAATATACGATGAACACACATGTAACAATTACAAAACGCCAGTCAAGAAATAAGATCCTTCAGTTTGCATCAAAGCTGGCCTACACAAATGTGGATGTTGGGAGTCGAAATTTTTTAAGCAAGAAAAAATGCAAGACTTTTATGTGTGCTTTGAATGACTAAATGTAGCGAGCTGTTGGATTTCAATAGCAGGAGATACGAGAAATATATAGCTATTTTAAGGAGCAAATTTGAAGCACGAATTCAGTGTTCCCCAGGTTTCTGTCTCTACGACCATTGCTGATTTTTGATGGGCTCAGTAGCAGCAGAGGCAGACGTGCATCTCTGGAGGGAGAGAGGCCACATTTGGTTCAAACCAACACACACAAGTAAAAGTGATAATATTGAGTAATATTTTGGCACGCTCTCTTAATACTTCTTTGAACCGTTCCATAGGCCAATAGTTCAGCAACATGGAGCTCTGTCTTGCACCCACGCACTCATCAACCAGGGATTGAACAGAGATGTAAAATGAAATTCAATTTAGAATTCAAATTAAACAACATGAGCTATCTTGCATAATTGTTAAAAAAAATACTTTTCAAATATCTGCACTTAAATTATTCCTGTGAACTAAAACTTTTCAAACTGATAAAAGGAAGCAAATTAATGTTGAAAACGTGACCAATACGAGATCTCTCTGATCATTACTTAATGAATGAACAATAAGTATTGGTGAATCTGGACACTTTTGTGACTGACCCCTCATAGAAGGCAACTTTTGCAGGAAATTCACACGGAACTCCATAAAAATTATACTTATCAAAACAAGTTCAATTCTAAATAAAAATTTTATTTTCCATTTATCCGCAACTTTATCCCTAGACCTTATTTGTTGGCACTGAAAGAATCAACTTCCACCAGCCCTGTTCTAATGCATAAATGGTGGGGTGTGAAAATGTTGAAAAATCACGTTTTTAAATAATATCTAATTTTCTTTAAAAATTTGGAAAATATCCTAAGAGTAAAATGTGTAGATTTCATCAAATTACATCAGTGTACGAAATTTGAAAGCGATCCGTCCGATGGGAAAAAAATGTTTCCAAGAGCTGTTTGGTTCCCTCCAACCAAATCAAGTGGCTCATGCAGCAGTCATCGCACTGAGGGGACGGCATTCACTACGTAGGGCAGTGCAGGATCAACCCTTCGAGAGCCAAGGGCCGTATTAGTCAGACCCTTTAAAATGGACTAGCAGTGCGATTGAAATCATTTAGAGCAGTCAAATTCATAAGGATCCTCTCAGTATGGCACTGACTTCATATGAATAAAGCTCGATTCGACTTGTAGGAGTCTCTAAGAGTGCTATTAGATTTGGAGTCCATTTCAAAGCACGATACACAAACATCCCTTGGTCGTTTACCGCTAGAGCGCAGGTGCGGCGCTGACCTGAGTGTGGAGCAGGTGGCAGTTGAGGAGCTGGACGCAGAGCAGGTCCCCACTGCACACCATCCTGCCTGCCAGGGCGCTGCTCAGCGGGGGCAGTACCTGCTCACCGCCTCCCCCTCGCCTCCCGCCCAACTCGACTCTCTGACCGACTGCACGCGCTGCTGTGCCCCCCCACTCTGGACTGGCTGCTGGTCTAGTATCAGCAGCAGGCTGGAAGGGGGTAGGACAAGAGGCTGATGGGGTTGTGGGGGATGCTTTGAGGGGAGTGGAGAGGGGGGCATGGGAGGCTTGGACGGAGTTCAGAGCTTGAAGGCCATGAAGGGCGGGCACGTTCTCAGGGCTCGCTTCTGGTGGGATGCCCCTCGACTTGTAAAACGCACGTCGCCGAAGTAACTCGTCTGCAGAAGATTGGTGACCATTGTAATATCAGAGGAAACTGAGCACTACACAAATATCCCCGTTTATACACTTTAAGCAGAAGAACTATAGGAGCATTACGAATACAAGACTGAGGTAGAAGCACAAATTTTGCGAGCCATTTTTGAAACTTCATCCTCGACCGAACCTCACTAAGTTTCTCTAGTGCGTGTCTTGGAAGTGCCTTAGGCACTTGAATGAATGAACAATCATTAGTGCGATGGTGATCGCACTAATGAGTTTGAAATAATTCCTCAAATAAGCACATCATACACAAGCCACAGTCTGGTATGAAGACAGGCATGGCTAGTGCCTACATCAGTAACACGCATGACCAAATTTCCCTTTAAGCAACAGTAATAATAGAGGAGCAACTGACCACAGTAGAGCTCTGGGAGGATGGCGTAGAGCAGAGCCTGGAGCTGGGGGTCGGGGCGCAGTTTGGAGGTGGGGGTGGCGGAGTGGAGCAGCACCTCACACACAGGGCAGAAGACGCTGTGCTCCAGGTACCGCACGATGCACGCGCGGCAGACTGCAACGGAAACGACTTCAGCTCGGTGGCTGGGCGAGCGGCACGGGCTAATCAAATAATAATGAATAATAAATAATAGTGAATAATAAATAATAGTGAATAATAATGAAGCTGCTCCCTCACTGTCACCGTCAGCGTAGAATAAGTGATCGTACACCTAAGAAAATTATTGAAATAAGAAACTATAATGATGAATGCAATACTAACAAATTAGACTTATTAATGAAAGAACATGGTCTTTTGGTTGTCGCAGTTCACGAATAAGTAACTACACATCAAATTATAAGGTGAAGTTATTACTAGCTAACCATTAGTCAATTACAAGCACACATTTATCTCTCATATATATGGGAAATACAAGTAAATGGGATCGTGAAGCACTGGTACAGTGATGACTAGTCCCATTATTTTAAATGGTTTTCACTAATTTTCGAAGTCCCTCTCTCCTCAGAGCTGCTAGGAGATTAAAGAGTAAGGAGCTCGGGCCCGACGTATGCTGCTAAACTCCACAGCCCCACACGCATCCTTCATTCATTTCAACATAATATTTTATTGGTATACTTATTCTCATCGACCCTGGCTGACCTTATTCTATTTCTTATTGTAAATAATACTTTCAGACTGACCCGTTATTAAGCGCTTCATCCTAGTTTTTGATCGCAAAACTTTTCCCTCTACTTCCAATGGCCACCCTTCACCTTGTGACCATCCCTGAATAACGAGATGACANCGAAGGACTCTCACTAAAAATGTTCTCTACAATAACACAACATGAACAATCATAGATATACTTCTTTTACATATTCAGTAATAGCTGAACAACAATTATTTTCGAAAGGCACTGCAGCGAAGAAGGGCAGCAGATACTCACAGCTGTGAAAACAAACAACGATGGTCGTTGCGTCGACAAAATATCCGTTGCAGAGCGAGCAAATGAAGTGGGAGTTGATGGTGGCCATAGGAATCCGTGTTGTTGGCTCGCTGCAAACGTTCTCAGCAGCAGACATTTTATGTTCACACGCAGGGCTGCTCAGGGACGCAAGGTTGTTTAGTCGTTTGTTGCTTTCAGTAAAAGTGTTGCTCTTACTAATTTCCTCAGGAAGTTTTACCACACTTACTACACTGTCTAAGGCCTGCTGGTCTCGCAATTTTTTCAAAGACGGGCCGAGAGGTAAGGACAGGTGAGGACTGAACAATTTGCACCTTTTGGGGAGTGCGGTAGCTGCCACGTTTTTACCACTCGGAACATCCATACCAAATGCTGAGATTTCTGTAGACAACGGCAACTGGCCTGGAATGGCACGAGGGGCCAGACAGTCTGATACAGAGTTGAGATTCAATGCCGACTCTGGTGGAACTCCATCTGCAGCCACAAAGCCGAGCGATGGCTGGGATGATAGAGGAGAGTTGGTTGGTGCAAATTTGCGAGATTCTTCCGAGTCGAGGTTTGCTGCAGCAGCTGAAGAGCAATCAAAACTAGCTTGTGTACTGTTGGAGGCTGGAATCACTGGAGCACAAAATGACGAAGAGACAGGAGTTTTATTTGAGTCAAAAATTTGAGATGATAATACATTAAAAAATGGTGCTGGTGTGAGCATATTAAAGAGTGGAGGTTGTGGGGCTGCTTGGCAGCCAATAGCAGGGGCCACTGGCACACACGAGTGGCTGACTGCAACTGTGGCAGACGGAACGGTCATGTGCGACGGCGTGAAAAATTGAGGCGTTTTTGAGCCACCAACACTGAACGATTGGAGAGATGGATGCACAACTGCAATTTTTGATGCTGTGCAAACACAAGAGTTCTCCAGCCCATAAGGTTTGCTTGTGTCAGAAGGACACGACTGACTGTGACCAGGGTCTGCAAGAGTTGACTCAAACTCCGTGCCAGAGCCACCAAATAGAGAAGGAGCCGAGGCAGATAATGTTGTTGCTGTAGCGACACATGACAAACTTGCACTTGAAGTGTCAACCAATTTGCATCCTTCATTAGATTTCTTATCAGTTAAAATTATCTGAGGTTTCTTGTAGTTATCAGGTTCTTGAGAAGGACTGGAAGTATGCAATACATCAGAAGCCGTTGAAGGTATAGATGGACTTGTTAAAATTCTATCATTAACAGAGCTTGAAACACTCGTCAGTCTTGGATTTATATAACTATCTGGCATGACCTTCTGCTGAGCTTCACTACCCGATAGAGAAACTGCAGGAACAAAGCAAGCCATGTTGCTGCTATTCATGTTGGGCAGCTGGGCTGGAAAATTACACTCTAAAGCTCTCGAATAAGGTGGACTGAGATTGCAGAGAGCAAGGAAGTCGGGAGGATTTTGGGAACTACCAAAACTTAAAAGAGCTTCTTCAGCCGACAAGCAGCTCTGGTCAGTGATGAATGGCATCTCCTTGGCACCAGTGACCACAGGCTCTTGGGTCTTGGATGTGGCCGACTTGGCAACTGCAGGCTCCATGTTCATAGACTTTGCTATGTCCTTGTTGCTAATGTGATTGTTGTTGATTATATTCTCATACACTGAAGAATCTGTCTTAGTAGCTGCACATATGCCTGACTGAGCACTGGACAAGGAAGATTCCTTCAACCCAGCACCCTCAAGAAGACTCCCTGGAACATGGGCTGCTGAGACCTTAGGAGGTGCAGATAGACTTTTCAGAGCAGTCTTTTCACTTGAAGATACGACAGTTGCAGATGCAATGACAGCATGAGTTACTTTTGGAGTTCGAGTGGTGCATTCTAACACAGACCTTGAAATTCCATCAGAAGTATTGTCTTTGGAAGGAAAACTACCCAGTAAAGAGCACTTTTCATTAGTATCTAATTGGTGACTGCTGGATACACTAACAGAGGGATCACTTTTCCTTTGAGACCCAATATCTGGATTTTGATTCTCTAGCCTCAAAATTTTACGACTTGAACCTTCAGGTGAATGGTTAGCTGCCCTTTTCTTCAAGTCGCTCACAGACTTGCCACTAGTGCTACTGATGCCATCACACAGACCCTTCATGATCACATCAGAAGCCTTCGAGTTGCTGGGAGACTTGCCACCAGTGCTACTGTTGCTATCACACAGACCCTTCAAGGCAGCATCAAGAGCCTTTGAATCACAAGCAGACTTGCCACTAGTGCTACTGATGCCATCACACAGACCCTTCATGGTCACATCTGGGGTCATGTTGATGCTTTTTGGCCTTCGCGTGTTGAGGCAAATGTTAGCAATGTCCACCTCACGCTGAGCCGCACAACTTCTACTTCCCGAGCTGCTTTTATTATGCTTCTTCTGAGAAGAAGATTTAGCCTCACCTGTTGTTGGTTCAGGGACTTCACAGTTCTTATTGGTAGCACTACACTTCAATGATGTGCCATCAAGATTCTTGGATGCATTAGTTTCACCTCCCACAGTCATGACAGTTATAGCCTTTCCAGGTTCTACTTCAGGTTTCACCAAGTCATCTCTTCTATCATTGACCAGCACTTCCTGGTTCTCAGAGCTGCTGCTGAGGTCAGGTACAGTGGGACCAGGTTTACAAGGTGTAACATCACTCTGGTTATTTGCCTTATCTACATGAGATTCAGATGCATTCTCTCCTCTCGCACCAGGAACTCGAGTACCACTGGAGTCCTCACTCTGGGCTGCCGCCTCCTCAGTTCTGGCAGGCTTCAGGTGACGCTGGCTCCTGCGCTTGAGTGGCTGAGATGTCTTCTGCAGGCGACTTCTCGTGGAGCGACCTTTGCTGCTGGTAAACTCTTTGCTGTAACCTCCATCTTCTGTGCTGCTCATTACGATACTGCAAATAGAATTTGAAATTAAAAGACCATAGTGAATAAGGCAATATGTGAAGTATGGTGATTGAAGCTGCACTAAAATTTACTAGCATGCTCATCCTAAATAAAAAAATTTTCTCTTGAGCTTCATTTTTATTCTTTCATCAATGATGTTACTTTTAAACAATAACTGAAATACTTCAACAATTTTAGATGTATATTTAACCTAAAATACTTTGTAAAATGACAGTACATCATCACTCAGAAGAGTAAAAAACTAACAGATTTAGCATGTCTCATTCAAGTTATAAATTTCTCCCAGATACAAAGCAGAAAATAGATTACTTTCCAGTGGAGAGTCAGGCAAATATCTCTCAATAAAACAGCAGCTGCACAGAACACGCCTACAGGGCTCAGTGCAGGGTCACTTCTGGTGTGCATCAGACGAGTTGCAACATGAAAGTGTATCAACACACATTCAAGCATTTTAACTGCCTTCCAGAAGATTTGTACATTAAATGCAAAAAATACATCAAATGCAGGTGTGGTTTTCACAAAACTGCTTGAAATTATTTCATTTCAAAATCATATGTACATTGCTCTTAACATATATGGAACCTTCTCTAATTAGTGGCCTTGCAGTGTTGTTAGGTAAAGAAGTGGAGAAACAATTGAAGTTTCTTTGATCATCATTTTTATGATTTAGCAAAGTGAATCAACACATATAAAGTTAAGAAAGAGAAATATCCTTGTATTACAGGCAGTAAAAAATTAATATACAGTCATCCCTCAGTATTTTGCATTCCATTTACTGCAAATGGTTCAAAAATATTCATCATAAACTAAAAATTGAAGAATTCTGGCGTGGAAATGGCCCACACGCTAGCAGAAGGCAGAAAATGCTCACACAACTCAAAATTCACATCTCTGATTGGCTGGCTAGCATCCTGCCTTTTGATATCCCTCCCAACATGGGAATCTTGCAAGCTGATTGGCCGAGCTGATTTATACAATTAATATTTTATTTACATGTTTGAAACTATTCTTTAATGTTCTCATGATAACATGTGCACTTCTATGGTTTCATATATGCTTACTGATATTATACATATACAAAAAATATATGAATATTAAAATGAGAGAGTGACACTACTTCCCAGTTTTTTACTTATTGCAGCCAGTTCTGGTCCCTATTAACTGCAATAACTGAGATGACTGTATATTATGACACTTCTGACACATATCCACAATAAACTTTTCTTGAGCACTGTATATCATATGCATGAATAAAAAATCATCCATGAATTATCTGATACTTAGAAAATATTACATATTTTTTATCCTAATTGTAAGGAGAGCAGAATACATATCAACTGAATATCTCAATAGAATATTGCTTGAGTTATGCAGTTCTGCAGATACTTAACTCCTGACCCACAATTTTTTCATCCTTTTACTGCTCATTCAACATACAACACATTCTGAAAGTAATTCTCAGAAATTTATACCAATTTAAAATGAAATAGCAAATAGTTTTCACCACTGTACATTAATAAACAAAACAATCTCATTTTATTGAAAAATGGCAAGAATAAATGCAGATGCATTGCTGAACCCTGATAAAAAATTGTCCAAGTCAAGAATTGCTTGTGGAGATACCATAGCCCTCCTCCAGCCTTTGTATCACAGCTACAGGTGGCACAACACAACAGCACTGCAATCACGCCTGGCACTAGCAGCTCAGGGGTAAACAGAGCAGCTTTGACAGGTCCTACATATGATCACCCAACTTTTGTCCAACCAAGTTACACCCTTCCAGGCATGTACTTGCCTTCCTAATGGTCACATCTCACTCACTGTTTTTACCTGAAAAATATATTGGAACACCTGTCACTAATAAACCAACAAACCATCGAATTAGTCACTAGTAAATGCTTGTTCACACTCAGCAGTACCTACATAAACAAATTAGAGTTAGAGTATGCACATGGAATACAATGCTGATATCAATTAGATTTTTTGTTTGTCAATTTTGCTTCAAAATACTAATAATTGAAGTAATAAAGTAATACAATTGTATCATAAAATAAAACTACATTTTCAAAACCTTGGTAGAGATTGCCTGGTACACTTAACACACATATATATAAACACACGGTACTAGTGAGGCCACTGTCGCGCACATTCGCATTTTTACCCCATTATTCATTTCAATGCCCTGCTAAACCCGTTAACAAAGAACCCGTGCCCATCAACATCATTTAACACATAACGGTTCCGCGTACGAAGACCCACTTTCCAAGCCCATCAAAAAACAACAATGATAAAACAAGCATTCGTCCACAAGAACACACCACCTAATAAAAATTAAATTACAAACCTTATATTCACAATGAAAATCTTCAAAGAAGGTTCACATACTATCAACACTAACACACAATACAATGAAATATAAAAATAATTTTACACGTATATGATCATCTCTTCGCCATTTTGGGTCACTAATTTGAAGGATCGGAATAGCACGGCAAAAGTTTGCAATAATCAATCAAATAGTCGACTAACACTTCATATATCATCGGTCTATACGTTAAAAAAATGTAAAATTGAAATTCGGAGCATATTTTTTAACGCACATCGCTATTATATCTAAATTTCAGTTATATATTTGGCTATTCCTGCAAATAACTGTTCACCTTGTAACAGCCCCCTCATCCCTAGTCGACCATCTGTTTTCCCTCGTCGCTCTTCCATGGGAAACGATTTGTGCTGTGCGATAGCCCGCAAATTTATCACTGCGTAGATAAAATCATTTTAGGTAAATTGATCTTGAGCCTTCAAAAAATTCATTTGTTTCCTTCTACAAGCATTTAATTTCTTTGTTGAAATTAACTCAGAAGAATCTTTTTAATATATCTCTATTATTTATCTTCTAGGTTTACCTACAATAATGTTTTTTCTAGTGAATTATAAAAATAATATTCTCTTACAATTGTTCTACTTAAAATTGTGGAGCACTCATACTCATTAGTAGAGTCTTTTTCGAATTTAATGTTATTTACATCATATATCACGAATTTAAACATATTTTAATATAAACTGTCTAAAAATACACCTATCTCATACGCAGTTTCTCTTCAGCCTTTTTTGGCGACAAAAGAGTTGCAACTTATGGATTCATAACACTTCAAAGAGAATAACTTACAATATGAACATTATGATCACATACATTACTGATAATTATTTTCAGCGACCTTAAAGATCCGCAAGATGAAACTGTGGGCAATGATTTTACATCTATGATGAAACTCAAGTTAGGTCAACTGAACGACCATAAGAGGTAAAAAATACGTACATATATTAGCGTTTCGCATCGAAACTAAGTATACAAAGTGTAGGTTATTTTATGTGCATGCTTCTGATAAGATACTCAACGCTTCACAAAATAAATCGCCATCCTTCATGCTAGTGTCTATTTCTGTGTTACGTATTGCAATACTTATCCATTGTTGATTCATCTTGAGCTCCTCCAATAGTTTGAGCAAAGTTAAAAGCCATACCTCTGTAAAGCTTCTTTTTTCACTAAACAGCAAATTCCTGATATATTATGTTAATTCAATCGAAACACGTTAATATAAAGTGTATGAAACTTGTCTGGTAAAGCCCATTATACATGCAACATCTTAATTCATTGATATTTGTGTGTACGCACACTTCCAGGAACTTTATCACAATCAATGAAATGGGAATTCAGGGCGTATGATAGTTTACTTATAACACAAAACATTATGTCTCAGTACATTGAATTTTTTATTTTTATTCCATTCTAGGACAAACACTTGTTTCTTGCCACGATGTATTCGCTCAATAGCAGCAACCACATGCGTTCACGAAAACATATCAAGCACTTGAAGATATTAAATTGCACGTTAACGCAATTCTAATTCAAACTTTCTTTTGTTGGTTTAGTATTCCAACTTGCGACGACTACCTCTTTGAAGTCCCTCCAGCCCTCCGGCATTTTCATTAGATTTTCATTGCTTGTGTGTGTTCTCGAGACAAAAACATCCCTTGCACAGCTTCGACGTTGCGGTGAGTCTCAGCGACTCGTTGACATTTATCGGTACTAAAGGGAGGTTCCTAGGGTGAGGGTAGTCTGGTACAACACGAGCGAACTTTTACCGAATGGTCGGTGCTCC
This sequence comes from Orchestia grillus, assembly GCA_014899125.1. Taxonomy (NCBI): domain Eukaryota; kingdom Metazoa; phylum Arthropoda; class Malacostraca; order Amphipoda; family Talitridae; genus Orchestia; species Orchestia grillus. The sequence continues at coordinate 34,028 of VOMN01126121.1, forward strand.
AGTCAGGTCTAAATGAATTATGTCAAATTCGTGCAAATAGTTATTTTTCGAATTTTGATTTACTGTAGCTAGTTTTGAATCCTTGCAAAGCAGAATACCTAATTTCAACGCGAGGACAAAGTTATATTTTAGTAGCAACAGAGGCTTAAATTCTCAGGAACAGATTTATTGGTTTTATAGATTTGTATTCTTGGCTCATTTAAGAGACAAATATTAATGACTGTTTGGGTCTGCTTCTAGCATTTAAATTAGATAAAAATTGAATTTGATAAATAAATTTACACTTGCATGTTCTTTTTTGTTCAAGATCAAATTTTCATTGAGCTACATGCATTTTATTCTATTCATACGTACCTTGAATAAATAGATAAAATTTAAACATATTGAGATGCATCGAGTAAGTGATAAAACCTACTTAGTAAAAGAAGTTATTAACGTAAAGTTATCTCAATCCGCAAGTGTAAGAAATAAATCCAGTGAAAGTGTTCGTTTACGCAGGGCCCAGTGTAAATTTAGCAATTGTGGTGTGCGCGTCGATGTATAATTCATGTGTGATTTTACACCTGGGCATCAAATAACAATTTACACCTGACGCAAGAACTGGTGCATATTTTGTGCGCGGCCTTTGATGAAGTTATCACCTGATTCACCAGAGCTCCACTGCGCTGCTGTGGTGAGTACTCACAGAAAAACTCCGTTTTCGCACGTCACGGCTTCTGTAGCCGTGTTCTAATACATCTTTCAGGGTCACTGCACATTGTGTGATTTGAGCCTAAAATGTTCTTTTTTCATAGTAAGATTTTCAAGAAATGAGCCCATCAATCCGTGGAAACTACTATCAACGGATAGTTCCGGACTATTTTGTATCGAATGAGCAAATAAATTCCCTTCTTTTCATCCCCGAGGCACAGAAATGTGAGCCTTTGGTTTGGACGCAATGACTAAAATCACATCAGTGGTGACCACTACCCAGGTGTTGTTTAATTCTTAACACGTTGACTCCGAAGTGGGTCATATATGGTACACGCGATCATCTAACCTAACCTAATGTAACCAAAGCACTATCATGTATAAATACAAATTTTCGAGTTTTCTTCAAATTTGTGTTCATCAATCGAATAAGCTAGTTCTGATTAGAAAGAAAATTAATAGGGTAACTAAATATGTGAAACCAAAATCCTTCATTTTTAAATTCACAGTAGAGATATTTGTCGGCATGTAATTTTTACCTGTGTGGAGAATCAGAGTCAACGTGTCAATAATGTGATTACTAACTAACGAGAAGTTTCTATCGCTCCTTTATTTTATTATGCGTATGATCTTTTGAATTCCTAAGTGGAGTTCATACCACCAAGCTTCTTACGGAACGTGTCTCCTCGACTAGCTGCTCAGAACGATGCTGAGTAACTGTAGTTCGAAATTTGTTGTACGATGCATTTCAACATCGCCGATAAATTCGCTAATATCTAAAACGTTCCCAAATCATATTTCTATAAATAGATTATTCTCAGGACATTGCTGCTATTTTGAAGGTAAATTTTGTGTTATTAAGTCATCCTGTGAGTGGCGGGCACACCACACCACTCCTGGCCCTGATGCGACCGCTGCCTTCCATGAGGGACGTCAGAAATAATCCCGTTTAGTCTTAAATTATTATAGCTTCGTTCATCCCAGGTGAACAATGCACAGGAGTTAAAAATTAAGGAAAATTAAGGAAAAGTAAGTTCTTAGTTTTACGTCACGTGATATCCAGTGTGCGCCCCTGCAGTACAGCTAGTGCGCCCCGATGACCCCTTATCTGCTGCCCCTTCATCTCCGTGCACCTTCAGCGCCTCCGTTGTATCATCACCTAATTCAACGCTTTGCGTAACTTCATTCATGTTTGGAGGCGAGTCTTTGTTTGCGGAGCTCCCATTGCTCGATGCGGCATCGCCACAAAAATTACCAGGTTCTCCTAAAAATGAATTTATTCAAACAAATTCTGAAGCTTAAGGATCTTGTGTTTTTCTATGATAGCTAGCCATATTCCTACGATGTTCTTAGAAACTTGAAACACCGCCCAAATTCCTTCAGTGGAAACTTAACCCTTTTCGTCGCCACGGAACTTCGGTGCGAACAAATTTCCCCAGCTCATTTTCTGGCAGAAATATTCGGGGAGGGGCGCGCGGGCGTCTCGAAATCAGATCTAATGAGCGCTGGTCCCGCGGCGGTGGTTGTGCGCTGCCGGGCTGTTGACACCGGCGCTGCTGTGGTTCAAGCTATGATTCATCGCCCTTGTGTACTTCCAACAACTCAAGAATGTTCTGAAGACCCATCATACAGCATGGACAGCGGTAAATCAAAGAATGCAGTGAGAAAGAGTGGAATTGCACGCTTTTTTTACTTGATGTGTCCGGTAATGTAGATACGAATGGGCAAAACAAATATCGGTTTGACGAGTATTTATTGTACGGACATCACTCGATGCCCTCTGTGCGATTGCAGCGGCGCGTCCCAGCGAGTTTTGGCAGAATTGTCCTTGACATTATATAAAGGTTCATTTCTGACACTTCTGATGGTTCTCATAATATTGAATCATGGGGATAGTCTTTTGATAACTTTGATAATTCTCATGCCCCTGGGAAGTCAAATGGGTATGTTTGTTCGGTTATCTTACATCATTTCGAGCACTGCTGATGCTTCTAATGTCTGCGACCCTTCCGTGTCCGTGGCTATTGGTGCCCTGCAGTCGCTGTATTAGCTGTGTGATGAGCGTGTCCGTGCCAGTCAACAGTTGCCGGTGCGTGTCCGTGCCAGTCAACAGTTGCCGGTGCGTGTCAGTGCCAGTCAACAGTTGCCGGTGCGTGCAAGTCAACAGTTGCCAGTAGCGGTAATTTACCAGTAGTGGTACACTGCAAAGTAGGGGCAGAAGTTTTCAAGGGCACCGGACTCGGTCTCCAACTTGCAGCATGCGGTGCCGACACAGAGCACAGAGGCTGGGGGGGGGGCAGTAGCCACGTGGGACCTGCTTCCAAAGCTCGTCAGCCAATTCGCTCTTACTGGNTGCCACATTTGAGCCACACCGGTGTGCCACATTTTTCCTGAAATCGTCTTTAATCTTTCATCCCACGAGAAGCACTCCGCCAGAGTATGGAACTAGGGACCTCCTGACGGCCCCAGTCGCGTTGCCACATTCTCCCTCGGCCCCGTCGAACTTTTCCGCCGCCGCGTCAACGAATGTGCGACGTAATCGATGGAAATACGAGGACCAAATGATCGATCATAAGAGTTGTCCCGGCGGACACCGACTCTGGTGCTGGTGAGACTCGTCTGGAGACGGCGTGTGCACTCACACACACCTGTTGGCGGTGCACCTGTGCACACCTGTAGGAGGCGCACAGGGCCCGACGCGGCGCACACAACATCTGTTCCGAGGCAACAGCAGGGCAGGTGACGGCAGGGCACGCAGCCAGCAGNAGAGAGGCACTGAGGTGGCCTCAAGAGAGGCACTGAGGTGGCCTCAAGAGAGGCACTGCTTGAGCTAGGAGGCCTGAGGGTGAGGCAGGAGGCATAGGGAATTTAGGTTCATCCTGATTATCAGGCCACCTGGCAAAGAGTCCCTTATATGATCTGAATTTAGTTACGTATGACTCCTAAATGTCAATTAAGTATTACTGATCCTGCTCGTTGGAGCTGCCTTCTCGCGCTCAGGTCTGTGCACAAAACGGTGCAATTCTCAACGCATACAAACGGAGTCAAGTGAAAGAATTCTTTTATTTCTTTGAATACGTCCGTCCTTCCTACCCCACCCAGCACAGGGAACGCTGCCCGCCTGAGGTGCCAGCAAACTATCAAGGTCTCTCGAGATTCTATTGGACGTCTGCTTTACCTTGCTTCTCATTTACCAAGCTGTATGTTCGGAAAAATGGAGAAGAGTGTGCGCGTAATATGAATAGTTATGAGCGACGAACCCGGCTACGTCATCTAAAAATAAGATAATAATACCACCGCTGATTATTTTACCCGATGACTCAAAGATCGTACGACATGCCTTCTTCATAACGCTCGTTGGGAGCTGCTCTGAAACACCTCTTCCTTGCATATTTGATTTAATGTGCGCGACCAAGCTGCGCAGCGCCGCTAGGAGACCTCGGCTTTGGGTACTGGTCTAATGCGCGACCAAACGGCGCGGCGCGGTGCGGTTGAGTGCACGGCCGTCACAGGTCACGTGAGGGTCGCGGGTCGCCCCAGCGGCTAAAGGGACGCGGGCCACCGCCGCTTTACGACCGTTAAATGATAACTTTAGAGGGACGAATGGTCGCTCCCATACGATGTAATGGCCGTCCTGGCGACACTGCAGTAAATCTCCGCTGGGCGGCGGGGCTGCTGCAAGCCTTGCAGTGCTGGTGTAGCAGCCGCGATTACAGACTCCGCCTCGGGCTTATGGGAGTCTGCTGGACTCCGCCTCGGGCTTACGGGAGTCTGCTGGACTCCGCCTCGGGCTTACGGGCCCCGCTGGAGCTAGAGTCAGGCTTTACGTCAACCTGCTAGAGTGGACGTCCAATTTTATACTGTGCAGGTATCGACCAATAGCCGCTGTGCTGTGGAGATCGATGGAGTTGGCGGGGCGCAGAGCGTGTTTAGACCCTGCGTTCGGTGCGAGCTGACGAACACCGAACGTAGAGAAACACTTCACGAGCAAGAAACACCAAGACACCATTACTTCGCAGCGGCTTCAGCACTGCATTAGCTTTTCCAGGGTGACTCAAGTAGTCGCGTGATAAATGGCAAGCTTTGGTATCCTGGCTACCAGGCCTGCCCCCTCTCCCCTGTGAGGTCAGCCAAGGAACACTTCCAGCGGACACCCGCATCCAGTGTCTGTGCAAGTGATACTTTCTTCATGCATGGCACCAGAGGGCTCTCTTTCCTCTAGCGTTACCGCAGATCTCTACTGATGATGGTCTGCGGATACAAGGGCGTGCTTCTCACTGGGATCCAGGTGACATTCTGTGAGCACACCTCACTGCGTCGTATGAAAAGGGGCCACATTGTTGCTGCCCTTTTTTTGGAGAACGTTATTTGATAAATAATTCTGAAAAATACTTGATATTTCAAGAAAAAAATCTTTACGAGATGGATTCCCCTTTGTTACCCATATTCTAGAAAAAGCGTTCATGGATCACATGGGGGGTGGATCAAGATACAATCATAATAAAGCAAATTCCATCCTACTGAGTCCACGTGTGACTGGTGCCTAGCATCTCCCCTTACTGTTCCCTTGGGTCCCTTTTCCTTATAGGAAAAATTCTCTGACATCATGAAATAATGCAGCACTATTTGTGGAACTCTTCACTTCTGGAACGGCACGGAGCTGTGGTGACGTCAAAATTCCGACGCCAAACGAGGCGTCCGAGTCCCGGAGCAGCGAGTGAAGGTCTCAGGTCGTAGCCAACGAAGGCACACGACTCATCCCGTCCGGGACTGATGATCGCTCATCGTGCGGGCAGTCCGTTTTTGGTATCACTCAATCCACCGTACAGGAATTTTAGGAATCGTTGCCACTTCATCATAACAGAGATCCTGTGCTGTATGTGTTGTCGGTGTGCCTGCTGCGCCGTGTTGTCGGTGTGCCTGCACCGTGTGTTGTCGGTGTGCCTGCACCTTGTGTTGTTGGTGTGCCTGCACCTTGTGTTGTCGGTGTGCCTGCACCTTGTGTTGT
>VOMN01126146.1:0-19843 GCA_014899125.1 Orchestia grillus
GCCCAAACAACTTCAAGATATTCAAGATATTCAAGATGTCTGTTCCGTCGACCGGAGTCTTAGGACCCAGTGATGTACATTCAGAGAAAAAAACTGTCTCTTTTTTCACAGATTCACAGATACCTTGATGTAATTTTTCATTTGAAACATATAACAGAAAACTTGATGGGAACATTCTTGTACGAGTATTTGCATAAAAGAATCTAGCGTAGAAATCTCACGGACATCAAACACTTTTCCCTAATTTCAGCGAACAATAGAGGAGAATAAAGTACACAAGCATAACACCCAGATTTCCTTCAATGAACTGGAGCATAAAAATAGTCGCCGAACGAAGCACGGAAACGCTCGTCAGGGATACTCACCTGAGGTTCCCTTCACATGAACTGCAAAGCTGCTGTCGGTGACGAAGGAGGCTTCTCTCCAGTACCGCTGCCGGAACCACGACAGCAGAAAGCCGAAGACTCGAGGTTCATCTCGCAGGAGTTGGCCGCACGAAGGAGCTCGGCTTATGGCGGGACAGGGGTCGGCACTCACAGGGAACAACGCCAGGTTCATTAACGGGAAGGTGGCGTTCAAACTGCCAGCACTGAGCGTCAGGTTCACTTCGTTGGTTGTCATTGAGCGCAAAAATGCGCAGGACCCGAAGAGAACAACCGCCGGGGGGTTAATGCGCAGTAACTCTTCTCTTTTGTCAGAGTTTAGAAGGTCGAGATGAAGAAAGGTTTTGTCTGGCACTCGCAATTTGATTTGTATTGTATCAGTACGAGGAATGGGGCTCGTTATTGAATGGGCTGGCGTAGAATTCAAACATGGCAGAGGCTGGTAGATTTCAGAATACTGCGGTTGCTGGGGGAGGCCGCCCGTGCAGTCCTCGTACAGCACTACAACCTGGGCTGACAAGATAGAAAAAATGTGCCTTGAGACACGACTGACATTTTTTTTTCACAAAAATCCACGGAAAAAATTAGTATTTAAGTACATTTTAGCAAAGAAGAATGAATTAATTTTAGTATCAAAAATATTGAGACGATAGGTGATGCTAGGGCATCTCTTAGACTTTAGGTAAATGGGTATTGATTATTACAAAATTTGTTTCACGTGATGTGAGTAGACTTTCATTGTAGAAGATTTTTTAAAAGCAAATTCCACTTTGCTGTGCCAATTATTATTTTATACTGTCATATACTGCATGGAACAATTTAAGAGTAATTTTACTGTATTAATATCAAAAACAAATACAGATGATGTGATCAAACTGGTTTAAAAAAGCACTAAAGTAGTTTTCGATTTGAATAATGTGCAAGAATCCTAATTAAGGGATAACGAACGCTAGTTATGAGCCTGGTTCTATTTCAGGCCTTCGTGAATCAGTGATGCAAGGCACATGTTCGTTGCATTGGGGTCTAGTCGCGGGCTTGCTAAACATTTTCGTAAATTGGAGCTACCACGAATCAACGACTCATGAATTGCAGAACTCTACTGCACACCAATCGTTTAAATTGAACTACAGCTGGAAGGGTAATTGCTGAGAGACAAAGACCCATCACGTCCACTGCTTGACGGACTCGTAGATAAATGGCCAATTTGTTTCACTGCAACTCAGCGATTATTTCATGAAAAATAAAATAATAATCATTTATTCTAAAATCAGTCAAGTTCAAAGCATATAACCTTCGGGTTTTCATTCAGTAAAATTACAGCCTTTCACAGCGCAATGGAACTTTTGGTTGTGATCAAAAAGAGTACAATCGTAAAATTACGAATGGAAATCGCGTTTAAACTTCGAATTGTGATTTATAATTCTATGCTAAGCACGAAAAAAGAAATATAAACTCAAAAAAATTGTGCGATCTTCGTACGTAAATCTTAAATAAAAATTACAGTACAACAGCTTAAATTGTCAGCTTAAATTGTCATACACATCAGAAAAAAACGCAAAATGATAACAAACTAAGAACCGGGAGTCATAAGCAACGTCTGAAGCTTAAGTGCAAAGAAGACTTTCTCTTGCACATAATTATTTGCGTCTGGCAAACAGATGTTAATTCCGTTACGTCGACGGCGATGACGTCTCATTCCCGATTCAAGTCTACACCGTCAGACTTTACCTTTAAGAGCAACAGGCTAGGAGGTGCACTGCTTACAGCACGTGTACTCGGTTGAGCACTTCCACACACATCGGATTGTTTGCTAACAGTGAAGCAAGCATTGTACACCAAATAGTAATGAAATATATGCAGCAAAATTTCAGTCTTATGCTCACTTAGTTTCGAAACGTTAACTGGAATTAACGTGCAAGCACATTCTTTATGGGAAAATTATTCATACTTTCGAAGTATAAATTTGATGAGTTTCATGACTCGACATTTTGGGCTTAGATTCGAGAATCAGCTTTTCTGAGATACGTGTCAGTTTGAAAAATCTTCTCAGATCTCTCACTCAAAGATACTTTTACTAGCTCTGTAAAACAAAGGTTGAATCAAATGAAAAAAGCACGGGCAAACTATCGATCATGGGACCTTAGGTTGTAGCATCAAAAACGAAAATCCTATTATTTATTTTGCATCGTAACATTACAAATTCTCAGTATGAATTACATGTATAACTTCGTCGGAACTTTACAATTTTGGGATACTTACAACGAATGGGGAGTGAGGAATGCGGGCTCGAAGGGGCGGTGATTTCTAGAGCGAGCACAACCGCAGGCAGCAGCAGCAACAGAATTTGTTCCATCGTTAACCCGTCGACGATGTAATGGAAGCTGAGACAGTGTTTTCTAGATGTTTTTGAGTAGGCCCGACATGAATGAGGGAAACAGAAGCAATTGAGGATAACAAATATGTTCAAAACGGGAAGCGTTATTGAAAATAACTGAATTGCTTTGAGGAATACAGTAAGGAAAACAGTCAATCAAATATTTTCATAGTGATGCAAAGTAGTGCCTCTATTACTCCAAATTTACGCTCTAAGAAAATAATTTTCAAAATCTTTTCCTACATTATCAGGGCATTCATTTATTTGCGCATAGTAAAACTCGACAATAACTTAAGAATATGTACATGAGTTTATCATTAGCTTCAACCGAAGCATCCACTCGTACTTCGATAAGGGTTTCCACATGGAAATTCGTCCCTGCACTCATAGTAAAGTGAGATCTTCTATCAATAAATTTTTAATCTTAGACCTTCTACTTTGTTCATCAAAACTGGCCCAATGATAAAACTTAGTATGTTTTCTGCTTAAACAAAACTGTCGACCTACTGTTCGTAAACCCTGTAATAGGCAACTTTACACCTTGTAGACACTTTATGCTTGACAGCTTTACTCTAGCGTATCAGAACTAAACATTTCATCTTGCGGAAAACATGGTCCAGCAACCTCTAGTAAAATAAATGCTCTCAACTTTCATTTCGTGAGCTCGAGTTGACTTTACGTTGTCATGAGACATTTGTTAAAAAAGTATGTAGCTAAAAGAAGCATAGTAAATTTAAAAACCGTAATAAAGATGTTTAGAGCACACGAACTTCACGTTCTTACACGGTTATCTTTGCACGAATGCAAAACTCCAACCAAGGACATCGTCTGTGCATGTTAAGGCACATCACGAGATTCGCTTCTGAGATCTCAGAGAGTTACTCGGCTCTCGAGAACCAAGCTCAAATTTAGAGTTAGAGGTTCATCAGCTCAATAGATCACACACGCAGAAATTCTGTCGTAGATCCTGAAGGAAATAGCAGAATATAATCTTGAAAATAACAGTAATTTTGTTACTGACCCGTCAATTCTAATTCACACACAGATTTTAATTGTTGTCTGCGTATAAGAAAGAAAAATATATATATATTATATATACTGGATATTAGCTCTCAGCTTTCAAACATTAGGAAAAAATGTCCTTTGATAGAGATGTACGAGCACAAACAAAAATCTTATGAACACCAGTTGTATTTTATGAATTACTAGGGCAGTCTTGCCGCGCCTCCTCTAGGTATGGGTAAAAATTCTGGAAAAGACGAAAAGGATATCAGATGCATAAATTTTCCCCTAGGGAATCAAAGAGAGATAGAGCGAGACAGGCCTCGATCTGTGCGTTTTGTTTCTAGCTAAAATGAAGTTCGCATGTCTAACGCAGTAACGACAGCCCTAGGGCTACCCAGGGGAAATTTCTAGCAGTGTTGTAATGCACGTGTAAAGTTGTAATGCACGTGTAAACAGTAATGACATGGCAATGTTATCGACCAGAAAATCCTCGTATGCCGGTAAAGATTTTTAGTTAAACCAGTTTATGAAGGCAGGTAGAAATGTTAACTGAACTATTAACTGACTTTAGTCATTTAATAAGAATTAAATGATTTAATCTTGAGCTAACATTAACCGCAAGTTAGGCGGCGCGTATCCAAAACGTTGCACTAAGCTGCCAACACAGGGGCGTCTCGGCACGAGTTTGAGCATCTGGTGCAGTATCATCCCTGCTGGGAGGAAATCATTCCTGACATGGAAATTTATTTGAAATAATTGGCGCTTTTCTTAATTATATTTTTATGAATTGGTCGTTAATGACCATTTTTCACGGAATCCACAGAACTTGTATTTTTATAGAGCGGTGCTCAAAGTCGTTTGAGCGCTTTTTGTTACTAGGTGTGCTCTTTTTGTCTCTCCCTACGAGCAAGGGATCGTCGCTCGCAGAGGAACGCAACCCAACCACTCCCCGCAGAGGTCACTGCGTAACTGAAATATGGCGCAAGAAGTCCCGAGATTTTAGGGTAAAAATGAACGCTAAAATCTCCGGGCTTCTCGCGCCACATTTCAGTTACTCTGGACTTCTTGCATACTACGTGAGCACGAGATATGTAGAGTGTGAGAAACTTTTTTATCATCAATAATAATTTCCACCCAGTCGACAAACAGTAACTGTTGGGTTTTCAATGATAAACGCGCGAGAAATGGGATTTTGAAGTTTCCTCTCTCAAGGGAATCACTCGGTGGTTACGAGAAATTAAGTCTGCCCAAGCCGGGGATCGAACCCTTACTTCCCATCTGCGAGCCTAACATGCAACCAGGGCATCATGGAAAATAATCAGGCCCATTAGTTGGTTGAATAAAGTAAAGTAAAATAACGAGTAATTTTGTTTTATCTTCTAAATATACTATATAATGCAACTCGTCATTATTTTCATTAAGGTCAACCATACTTTTTACAACTATTCATTTTATTTCGTTCTTAAAGAGGAAAAATGCGTCAGTCATTTCACTGTACCCTGTAGAACTATGGCACTCACAACGCTGTTCCTAATCGTACTATCACTATCGAAATATCTTCAAAAATATTCAATATAAGGTTTTGTACTCCAGGACTGTAAGTGACAGGTCACGCGGCCTCCTGATGTTACGGCCCTTCCGTCCGGTGTTGACTTGGCGCTTCCAGGAGCTGTGTTCCATTTTCCAGCTCGATATCTTCCCCAGCTTCATCTTGAAATTCCAGCCGCCTCCAATTGTGTGCATGTGGCGAGAGTCCCACGCTCAGCGGGATATCAAAAACCGCTTACAATCAGAATTTGTAAACATTGCGGAGGTATTCTTTGTTTGTTCATAGATTCCATTTGGTTTTAGAGCAATTGCCTCGCCATTCGAATATATTTTTACTGCCCTCCGAATTTTGTTAATTTATTATCCATCTTGTGCACATTGGTCTCGAGTGGCTGAATATCCATCCTCTCTGATGCACATTGTAATCTTCGTGATCAGGCCGTCGCAGTGGGCTCACAGCTGCAAAGGTTGTCTGAATTTTTTCATCATTGCCCACTGAGAGGTCGAATACAGCAGCACTTTTTCTGTGAAACATAAATTCAACGAAATATGTAAAAAAGTCTCAACACAGTTGATACCTATGTGAAGATCTACAGTGTCTATGTGAACGATAGCGCTCTTTCTTTATTCAAAGTTCCGACGAGTTTGCTCGTTGTAAATGAGCTGAGTATGAACGAATTCATGTCTTCGCCAGGGCAGGGGCTAACCCTACAAGGACCGCTGTCAAAAATAATTGACATCAGAATTGAAGCAGTTTAGCCTCGAATTTGAATTGCTTCGTTCAAAACTCGGGTGAGCAGGCACAGAAGCGCATAAAATGAGAGCGGACGCTTCACCATCATGAAGGTCTCAGCAATGAAGAGGCGTGTGTGCTAACACAAGTCTGAGTGGAACCCATTACGTTCTTTGAATCTAGGAAAACAAGAGACTATCTAGATCAATCAGTTGAAGCGTCTCTTGCACAGTACAAATTCAACAGGTAAAATCAAGGCATCGGAAGGCAATCTCCTCGCTCTCTCTCCCGACAGAGCACATCCCACATCAGCTTCCTCTGATGGTTCCAAAGCGAAAGCTCGTGCGAATTTAACAACGAAAAAGGACCAAATAATCTGAGTAAGCAAATGTAGTTGATTTACTGAACTTTAAATTGGATTAAAAGGATTCATTCACTATTGGCACGCGTATAAATGTGAGCATACTAAAAAATTTGACGACTAAAGATAAGCCAAGCTTAGAAGCTACGTATGTAGAACGAGGTGAGTCTTAGTGAAAAATATACTGTGCACAGAATATGTACAGGGTTACAGCCATAGTTAAACAACCTAATCTATGTACAAGCGAATGTTCATCAAATAAGATACTAAATGGAATAGCCAGCCTCGGCAACTCAACGCATTACATTGTGACACATCAATTATAAAAAAACAGCAGTAAACTAGAAAAGAGAGTTGGCGCGGCTGAACGGGCTCACCCGCAACGATTTATATTTCAACAATGAATATTCAGGCCCATAAATTAAAAAAAAAAAGTTTATATACACTCTAGCCAGACACCGGCACCATGTCTCCACATGAAAACGAGGAACGTCGACTAGAACAAACGACTTAACTAATCGATTCTCTATCGTATTTTTCACAATCCTAAGGCGAAACAGGTCTGGCAGACTAAGAGAGCAAACGTGGTGATGGGGGGACCGCAGCGAGCGGCCGACACGCCATTATTGTGATGATGTTTGTCGTTCTGACAGCCATTTTCGCTTTCCATGCAAGCCCCAGACCCAGGCTCAGCATTCATTGCAGGTCGACACTGACAGGACACCAAGGCTGAGAAAGATAGGGACTCAAGTACCCAAGGGAACTTTTCGCCCTCTTGAATTTTTTGCAGCGTGCTAAGCTAGAAAATGAGGCACGCGTATTTTTTGACGAGACCTGCAATTAATTTAGAACCTGCGATATTTATGCAAAAATGCTGCCACCAGGAGCGCCCTCGGGGATTCTTCGCTAGTCGTGGACCATAACGAATTTTAACTCTATATGATACACATTTCATTACAAATTTAAAAATATTTTTGCGGTCCATAGATGCGCTGGGATGATCCATGTATTGTTCAATAATAAATTCGCCTAGAAACATCCATTTCTAAGGATTTTCAGATTAATTTTCATTTAAATTTATTGTTGACTCGTTTGAATGAAAATGATATCTGAACAATCATGCTAACCCCGGAATGGTAACCTCAGGTCTCTCACATCTCTTTGTTTGCCCCCATTTCTTACTATGGATTTAAGACTAATATTTCTCCTAAAGGCAACGTTAGATTTAGGGCTACCATTCGAGGATTGAATATTTACTGAGATTGGAGGCGTCTCCAAATTGTTGCCTGAGAGGGCAACCTCTAGAGGGTGTTGTACGTAAGAGCATGAGGGAGGGTCTCAGGGTCACCGCCCCCTTCTCCAAGTGCAGTGTCGCACGACCACACTTGGGCTGTGCCAACACGAGCACAGACTTTAGGTTTCTTTACATTAAAACACTGCTGCACCACTGCCACAGGGTGAACATTTCACCTACAACAGCCAGTGAGGAAATGGAAAGCCCAGAAAGAAATAATGACCTATCGAACGAGCCTCACGACATAAACACGAAACCTGGGGAGGGGTTTTGTTAAATTTTGGAATAACATCTCTTCAAAGTACCATTCACACAGAAATAACAGGAAACTCAACAGCACTGCGGCGAAAAGAGAACACAATATGAACTACATTCGTCTAGGACACAATCCGCACGATACGCTCACCTCTATGACGACAAAAAAAATGGAAAAAATAGGTCTACTCAGCGAGGAAGGTAAACTAAACACAATCGCAGTTTAAGCAGACGTAGCACTCAGGACCACTCGTGCAGAATGCTGCCCCAAGACGTTTAGCGTCGGAAAAGATGACACCCACTCGGAAGCGACAAGTCTCCCGATGAAATTGAAGTGCTCTTCTCGAATATACTTATTATTGGTATAAAATACTTTCCCATTTCCAAAACTGCAGCCAGTTCTGTCATTATTGCTATTAATATCTACCAATTGATACCACTGCAGCTACCTCAGGCGATCTCTGTCCAGGGCAACTCCAGGCAGGACTCGGGTTGACAGAAGGTCATTCAGTAGGCCATCTGTGCTGACAGTTTGAAAGTTGCCATTCGACCTCTAGGCGGGTCCTGGGTCCCATAAAAGAAGGTCGCACGTTCCCGAAACAAGCTGGCATCGCAAAAATGATAGAAGACTTCTAACTTCTATTTCTACACCCCTAGAATTTCTGTTCAATCTGACACGCCCCACTGAACATCGGGAAATTGATATACATTAGTGACCTTCAGCGCGACATAACAGAATATCATGCACGCCATTTCACGAGAGCAATATTTTTAATATTGTATTATACAGTTTAACCTCCGTGGCATCGAAGGCGAGTTAAAAAGTTAGTAGTATAAGTAGTGGTGTAGATTGCAGCACTTCAGTGACTCAGACTATACCGCACCAAAAGAGCAAAGACCATTTAGTATGAGCTGTAGAAAACAGCGTGTCTATGCACGAGGCGTGTTCCCACACAGGCAAAAACGAAGAAGAGACAGCGAAGAAGGCGTTGAAATTGAAGGAAGGAAAATGGCTACGAAAGGCAGAAGTCTCGAAGGCATCTCTATAGCTGAGGTAACTTAACTTTCCATGAACCTGGTAAGCGAAAATAAAATTGAAAATAGAAGAATAAGTTGACACCTGAGAGAGAGTGCACAAGCGCGGTCAGCCGCCCCTCAATGGGCCAAGAAACCAACGCTCCCACGGTCATCAGAAGGACCACTACAGAGCTGTCTGTTCCACCACGTCTAGAAATGCACGACTACTTCATCAAAATTTGGCTTATTGACCTTGTACCACGCTTTTTATGAATACATTCACGATTCATTCTTCTGAATGATTATTCAGCAAGAAATAAAAAGAAAGAAATCTTTCAAAATTCAAGAAGTAGACAGCGGCACAAAACCACGGTATACAAAAGTGAAACGTAGCTCGTTCCCCAACACGACGCTTCACGCGGACGTCAACCAAGTAGCTCGACCTACTCATTCTTATTGAACTATCATATAAGAGCGCCACCCAAACAGACTACAATTCTAATTGCTATCGCTGTTCTATGAAGAAAAGAGAACTAACTGTGCCACAGAGATAATTCGGAGACTTCAGGTGAAATACTACTTACAGAATATTGTCTATCGCTACATCTTTCCTCTCATTTGGCGAGTTTCCTAATGGCCTATCGAACTGGAGCCCTTACAATGCACACCAAATATTTATTTTGTAGCTGATATGTCGAACGCGGAGACTGCAATAGTTCCCTTATTGTCGTGCCGACGCACTTTACGAGACACTTCCGTTGAGAAGACTCCGATCACAGCAACGTCGGGCGAACTGAGCAACGCCGAGAGCGACGTACGACGACACCGCGCAACACTCACCGCTCTATTGCATGAGGACTCTCTCATCACTACGTTAAATCAATAGAAACGGTAACAAGGGCTTTGAGCTTGAGCATAATTCACTACTACCAACGAGTCAACTTCAACCAAAAAGCGTTATTGCTGGA
This sequence comes from Orchestia grillus, assembly GCA_014899125.1. Classification (NCBI taxonomy): domain Eukaryota; kingdom Metazoa; phylum Arthropoda; class Malacostraca; order Amphipoda; family Talitridae; genus Orchestia; species Orchestia grillus. The sequence continues at coordinate 9,939 of VOMN01126146.1, forward strand.
ATATTTATGTACACATGTAAGACTACAAGATCTGGCCTGAGTATACGCATAGCACCGAAGTGAATTAACCTCTTGGAAATATGCACCGACGATAAAATGTCTGCTTCAATAAGTTGAACTAGCATCAGCGGCTATAATTGTGTTACTAAATCACACATGCGATAGAACATACAACTTTCGCAACGAGAATATTAACAGTGCGCGTACGAATGTTAACAGCATACGGAAGAGAAAGAAAAACATTACGGTTATTTTTCCACCGGGGTCTCCAGCAACGTGCGACTGTGGACCCCCTAGTTTCGACTCGGTAAACCAATACGGAAGCAAATGTTCACGCTACAGCACCGCCACTGAGCTGAGAGTATGGTCGCTCCTACGAAGCAGCCTAACATCAAAACCGCCTAACTATATCACTGACCAGCTCAGCAAAAATGAAGATTTGCTGGAAGGAAAGCAATGGAAGAAGCATCCGTGGTTACTACGAAAAAATGTACTCTTAATACAAGTTTCTTCATTCTAACATCCAACAGCAGGTTTGGACGAAAAAGTTAGAGAAAACTACTTTTCTATTGGAAATTAGGAATAGTAGTCTACCAATCAAGTCATGAATATCTTTGACCAAGTGACAAAATCTTCGACCTCATTTAAAATCAACTGTCACTCAACACAACAGACCAGACTTGTTCTAGAAATGGGTGAAGAGCTGCCAGGAGGTACCACCTCAAAGAACTAGAATAATTACTCAAATGAGACATCAAACGCCCTCGGGCTACGAGGCCTGATATCCTTATACATCGGCCGCTTTCAAACCGAAAAGTAGAAAAAGAATGTCTCCTCAACTACATCAACACGTTGACGGCGGCGTCAACGACACACGTCGCTGTGTCACGCTGCAGTCGACTCGTTAAACCCACAGCAAACTCCTGGAAGAAGCGTTGCGCGACTCCAGTGTTGTGTAGCACGGGTTATCAGAGAGGAGCAATAACTTACGATTGTATAGTTACACGAGCAGTCACTCTTTGCATGCTGCAGCTGGTGAAGCTCCAAACATCTTAAGTGTCTCTCAAAGAGCGCTAAGTGCTCAAACTACACTAAAGGACTATCCCTCTCAGCGTAATCCAAAAACGATTACAAAAACAAGAATGTAACGCATGAAGTACAACATTTCCAAGTGGAAGATACGGGGGAACTTCTCAAATCCGGCAACTTCCGAACCTGAGGCTTGCCAGATCACAGGTTGTCGGTAATTTAGCACCCTAAAACACATATTTTTCCACCATTTCGAACGTTTCAACATCCATGAACAGCAAAACCTTCCGAAAAGTAAGGCAGACAACTATTTTAACTTTCCCTGGACTGAGCAATGGTGGGTGCCTAATATCACAAGGTCATCACCGCGTAGTGGTAGACATGATACAACGAGCTCAACTTGACTCCTGCGCAGCACGAACATCCGAGCGTGTTGGTGCAGTAAGTAGGCCAACGTTGGAAACCAACGCTCGCACCACAAACAATAAAAAATGAGTTACAAAATTCCTCAGCCAAAGCTGCGGGTTTCGGGACTCCAGGCGTGTCTCTGAAATACAAGGATGAACGGCACAAGCCTGGCTTATCGAAACATGAATTTCACGCTAAACTATCATTTAAATATGAGTACATATACCTGAAAGAGGAAGACACAATCGATACAAAATTATCCTACCGAACTTGTAAAAAAACAACATTAACAATAAGAGAAAAAACGTTAAAAACTTGAAAAAATTTGACGCCACAACTTCGGTCCTTCAGTACACATAAGAACACCGAGACCGAATACTTAACGACTTCACTGATGCCGAATACACCAGCCTTTGTGGCAATTCTTGGGTACAACGAAGGATTACTTCAAAACTTCAATACTCAAATCCAAATGCAACTTGTTATCCTAACGCAACGTTTGAGGAGGAATGTCGATTTATCCAGTGGCCCTGGACTGCACTTGGCAGGATGTAAAATGAGAACATAAGTAAAAATGAACAGTAAAAGCATTATGAGCAGACGCATGAGAAAATTTCAACCCATAACTAAAGTAGAAATCCCTTCAGTCTACTGTACTGCACGCACAGAACTGCACGAAATCTCCCACTCATTTGTTGTGAAATGCAAACATTTTTTTTAGCTCGTCACAGAGGTTACAACAAAGTTTTTTAAGAAGCGTTAATCCCTAGTGTTGCAGACCGCAATGTGTCATCTACACGGTCACCCATACAAAGTTGAAGTCCCCTTTATAATACAGCACTTGCACGCAATGAGACAGCTCTATTTTTCTGTATTCATAAACTGTTTATTAGCTCGATGACAACCAAAACAAACCATAACACATACGCAAGGAGTATGGTAGGTACGGTGGTCAAGTTCAGTTAACTTTTAGGTGGGTCGAGCTCGTCAGTAAGTGAAGGTTCGGCCGAGTGTAACTAGGGTTTAGTTTGAGCAACGACCTGGAGACACAGAAGCCTCCACCAAATCCTGGAAGGGAGCGCGTCAGGCACTACTCAGCCCGAGTCTCTCGGTGTCCCAAGCATGACGAGCTTCTCGAGTTCCCAGCGGCAGACGGTAAGAACAGCGCCTGATTTCAGGTGGTTTCAACAGAAAGATATACACGAACACGATGATGACACATCTCAACTCTGGCAGACAGAGCGCTTCAAAATTGCTTACTGTTAAGTATTTGCGTACTGGCAAATGATGACAACCTAAGGAAAAATTAGCACGCGTTATGGACTTCGAATTCTCGTCTCTCAAACCGCAATTACTTCTTTCACAAACGAGGAACTTATACTCACACGAACCGGGAGACCAACACACAGAAATTAATAAACTGACTGAAGTGACAATTTCTATAACAAAAGGTGGGCAGAGAAGGTCAGCGATTGCTGGGGTGGTTTGGACACGTGCAGAGAAAACGGTTAAGTAAATGGGTACGGGTCCGACTTGTGTTTAATCACACTCCTACATGGGCTGGAACCTTGAGGCATGTTATTATTCAAAGACAAAAGGAACTCATCCACAAAAATTGGGAAATGTGCGGTAATGACACTTGACGCGGGATTAGAACGATTGTGTGCAACTGATTTTCCATTCAAAAATATGTATCCTCAACGTACGAGAAGCTCGCACTCAATACGCCTGGGCTTCCAAGATTCTGAATCTGGACTTGCGGACGTATCAGATGGTGACATACCCTGTTTCATACATCCATCACGCTTCATGACCTATAAATTAACACTCCAATTTAGCAGTTACAGTTTTCAACGAGTAACTCAAGAATCTCCTCTTGAACAAGAACCCATAGTTCAGTATGACGTTCTCAATAATCAGATAAAACTCGCCACCAAAATTTGAAAACTGCCTTACCAACGATGTGAGCATCTCCACGAAAAATAGTTGCGACTGATATTCAAACGCAATCACATTCGCGGCATTCTATTTCAAGGTGTCACCTCCCAAACCAAAAACAACATCCCACCCGAATGACAGTCGAGCACCTGGAAGTCATGTTATAACAAACAAGATCATGAGCAAGCGTCCATGTTGTGCCAAGCATGCAGCTACAGATGAGTTAAGAAGACCACGACTCTCATTGTAGACCCTAGCCGTGAACACCCTCAACAAACGAGTCCGTCAGGCTTGTCAGAAGAGTCGGTGACGAGCGCCGCCGCTTTCGAGCCCCCCAGACTCTTTCTCTTGTGATGGAAGGTGAGGCGTTGTCTCAGACGCCTGTCCCGCCGCAGGTAGTGTTCGTTGAAGTCGAGGCGGCTGCTCAGCTGCTGCAGATTGTCGTCGTCGTGCGCTGCCAACATCAGCAGGAACGACTGCACCATGTCCTGGAAATATAATGAATATTAATCCTAAATAAACCAACGCAAGCCTTGGACCGTTTCACATGACTGCAGATAGTTTTTTGTACAAGGCCTGCTGCAGATTTATTGTGAGTAAGCAAGAGTAAAGCTAGTTTATATCATTAACCTCGCTGCAGTTTTATTGCTAAAATAACTTGGGCGTTGTAGGATTAATATGCAATAGAACTGCCTCACCAAAATCTCACCACACTTCACGGGAGGCTACCCTCAGCGCATAAAATGTATTTCCCAATGAACGACAACTGCTTCGACTTCATAGGGCGGGGTCGTGAACTGAAGTGAGCTGAGAACGGAAACTTGCCACTCACCTGGTAAGTCTGCGTGAGGATCTTGAGCTCGGTTTTGAGTTTGGTGACGAAGCGCGAGGAGAAATTGTGCCTGCGCTGCCTCTCGGCCTCCTCCTCGGCGGCGGTGGTGCTGAACTGCCCCTCAGCTGCTCGGACCTGTACGAGGGTGTGTAGTTCTGGGTCACGCCTGCCACTCGTTACCAACATGCTAACTCGCCTCTTCAATTTCCTTAGATTGGCCAAAAATATAGTTCAATTTCAGCAGATGCACATAGCCTAGTTAAGCGAATATCTATAGTTAATTTAACGGATACCAGTAGTAAAGTTCACGGAAAAATCTAATTTAGTTCAGTTTAGAAGATATTTATAGCACAACTTAGCGGATACATGTAATTCTGTACAGTGGAAAAATACAGCTTAGTAGAGCAGATAAGGATAAATATAGTTTAACATAGTGGACATATATATTTTTTGTATATTTGATAAATATGCGTCAGAAAAGTGCGCGATGGTTGAATTGATGACGGCGAGCAAATAGTTCACGTAGGCTTGCCCCTGAGGGGAGGGGAACACAAGTTGAGAATTGTAATGAATGCGTGTTGGACGGTTTTAATCCATGTGTACTGCATATGTGAGCGCGAATGATGGAAGGATCAATTTTACGATAAATGTAAAAAATAAGTGAAGAAGCAAGATATTTTAAACATCTCGCTGCTACCGGAACAACGGAAAAGAGAAGCCAAAGGACAGGAAATGTACACAAAGCAACTCAAGACTGATGCGGATACAAGGTAGCAGTAAAAAACTTTCTCGCACTTCAGTAGTTTGGACTACGTCGCTCCGTACATTTCTGATTTACAGGCTAGTCCACCGTTTGTATCATCACAGAGAAAATTTTGTTCAAATGGATAGACAATGAAATCAAAGATATTAGACATAGCAGCAGCAGATAAGTAACTGACGCCTCAGGATTTTGTATCTTTTACCGAAAGAGAACATTGACATAGAAAGACCGAGTTGGCACATTACCAAATGAACGCTGAACTTAAAAGGCCACCGCCAGGTGCGAAATTGCGCGTTGCTTCAGAGTAGCGGAGATGAATTCGACGGTAGCAAAATGAGACGCTCGACAGACGCACCAAAAATCCCCTGAATTCACGCAATCAGTGAGAAACTACGAAAATGAGACTTCAAGGTCATGTTACAAGGAAGGGAACCCATTCGACGGACCCGTGAAGGCACGACGGGACTCAATTGTATCCCTCAGAGGATGATGGGCAGTACGTGGGCTCCAAGCATCCCCCCCTCCCGCTGCAGGACTGACTGACCTGCTCCATGTCGGCTTTGTGGTGCCGCGCTGCCAGTTCGGCCGCCACTCCCCCGTGCAGCCGCGTCTGCAGCTCGGCCAGCCGCAGCATGAGGTCGTACACCGACCGCAGGTGCGTCCGCACATCCTGACGGGCCACATCACATTAGTGGTCACGTGAACAGTATCCTGACTACGACGAATGCGATCCAAAGCGAACGAATAGAAGGGAGGATTTACCATGGATTCTAGAGAACGTGGAAGCTACGCACAGGCGTGTTCCCACATAAGATTCCCAGCGCATAGAAACAGCAAGTTCAGGAGAAGCAAATGAGGAAGAAAAGATAAAGGATAATTAGCGAAGAAGGCGTGAGCTTCGAAAGAAACAGAGTGGACACGAAAGATAGAAGTCCCGAAGGCCTAGCTAGAGCTGAAGTAACCAACAGCGTCCCCATAGAATACGATAAACAAACGTGACCAACCTAACCCTATTGCCTATCCTATGCCACATGAGAAGAAGACTTAAATTAACTGTTTCTTATAACAATGAAATTTTTTAGAGGAAAAATGACCCCCCAGTAGGTTACACGGCAACAAATGGGTTAGAAGAATATTATTGATTTCAAGCGGACAGAGAGAGCTCAGGGAAACCAAGAAGTTTTTAATGTGATATACTGGGCAGTCTTGCACAGAGCACTTTCCTGGGCCACAGACGTGCGAAAGTGGTCCCTCAATTAGACCAGTGGTCCCTAATCTATTTAGACGCCTGCACCTTTAAAACATTTTACCGCCTCTTCGCACCCCTTACAAGTTTAGCCACGCAATGATAAATAGATTTATTACCTGGAATCAAAGAGGCCGCTTTCCGCAGCCCCTGAGACTCTGTCTCGCATCCGAGATTTTACTAAACAATCAAAAACTGAACTGAAGACAATAAAGAACCAAAAATAGACTCTGAAAATTTACGGCTTGAAGCCACAGCGGTGTGATGGAAGGACGAGCTCATTTAGCAAAATAAATAAAACCCTACACAGCAAAGTGAGACAAAAATTCAAAGTATATAAAACAAAACAAAAATAGCAAAAAGAAAATACCAAGATGCCTTCTAAAATAAAGAGATAATATATCTAACAAAGTAAAGAAATCTCATAGGCATTAAAGTCTCTCAGACATCACAGCCTTCCATGCCGGGCCCCACACACCCTACACGACCACAGCGCCCCAGCTGCCGGGCCCCGCACACCCTACACGACCACAGNACCCTACACGACCACAGAGCCCCAGCTGCTGGGCCCCACACACCCTACACGACCACAGCGCCCCAGCTGCTGGGCCCCACACACCCTACACGACCACAGCGCCCCAGCTGCCAAGGAGACCCAGGACCACTGACAGCGCTACGGTTGTCGAGCAGAGCGCCCTTCACGATCCTGGCGAGGAAGGTGTTGTGGGCGGTGATGAGGCAGTCGAGGCTGTCGGGGCCGTCGAGGGCCTTCATGAGGGCGTCCCAGGACACCTCGAGCACCTCAAAGGTCATGTAGTAGCCCAGCTGGTGCACCAAGTGGATCATCTCGCTCAGCAGCAGCTGCACCCCGTGCACTACCACCTGCACTTCTGCATATCATCACAAAAAAAATGGTTAAAGTCGTTTAAAATACTCAGAATTGAGCATCTTTAAAGGTATTGTTTAATGACCTCCTGTGTAAGAAGAGTGAAGATGTATTAATGCTAAAATAAAATGAATGGAAGAATGAACTCAAATATCTCGTGAAAACCTCGACCCTTTATAGCGTCGTGGCAGTACATAACTTTCCCTCGTATTTTCCAAGCGACCACAGTCAGTAAGCTAAACATTCCCTCATACATACTGCACTTACTACATCCTCATTTGAAGAGCTCCCACACCTTCAGTCTCAGTCACTGCGAATAGCTTCACAGCACTCATAACAAATACCCCAATAACATCTGCCTATTACGTCACTAAAATGAATCATGAGCTGCACCGATCGAGCACTTGTTTATTGTAGCAGCTACTGCCACAACAACTTTCTTGAATGAGGGATTTAAATAGTTTGTTAACTACCACGTGACATCAAATGTTTTAGAGAATATTATAACTTCGATGTTTTTAATATTAATCTTTTATTTCAAAATCATTAATCGCCTTCTTCGCTGCAAACCTGCACTTCAAATTCCAAGTTCTTCACGAACCTTTACACACAGAACAACGAAGCTGTCTTACAAAAACGGAAATTCCCCCACGAGCTGTGAGTCACACAAACACACAACCTGCCCGTATCGACCCCTTGTTGGAAGGCCTGGCAGTCACGACGGTACAGACCAGGCAGTTGCCGGCACAGCTTGGTGGTGGCGGCCTGCTGCTTCCACGTATCGGACAGCAGGCACTCCATGTGCTTGGCGCGCCACAAGGAGTTGAAGAGCATGAGGTACTGCTGCATGCAGTCCGCCGTCAGCACCTGCAACGTGTTGGGATCCTAGTAAATTACTATTAACATTACTTGCTCATTTTTACCGTCGCAGCCACCCCAGGCGCTTCAGTAGTGAAGCTCAGTAGTGATATGTTACATGAAGTAATAGTAGTAGCAGTAAGGATAACAGCGCTTCAGTAACTCAAACTATCTCGCACCGAGAGAGAAGTGACCATTTAGTGTGGACTTTGGAAAATCTCTGGCCAAAGCTGAGGTAACCTAACAGTGCCCACCTGAGGACGCCACTTCTCATGGCATAATATAGACATATCTAACAAACCTGACCTTATTGCCTATGGCCTATCCTATGCCCCCAAGGGTATATTAGATTAAGAAGTATAAATAACCTAAAGGTTACCTAATAACCTAAAGGTTGCGTGATTTTAACCTAAAGGTTAAAATCACGCAAAGTTTTAGGTTTACGTCCATATTGGTTGCAAAGTACACCTCTTAATTTCAGTTTTGCGTTAAAGTTCAGTTTACATAATAAATTTTTGATGCAGTTCAAAGTTGAGATAACAGCTCGGGGCGCAGGCCACGCAACTACCCTAAAAAGAAACCGAGAACTGAAAAGAATTCGTGCAAACTTGGCACAGTAAAGTAACAGGACGTACCGTGCCGATGGGTCCACCCACGTGGTAGTCGAGGCTGAAGACGTCCCAGCCCGTGTCCCCCTGGGCGACCTGCAGCACAATAGACTCGTCACCAACACCAAGAACACAAACACATCAGGCACCAACACTCCAGACAGAGAGCACTGCAAGACACACATCGTTGAGGGTTGCAGACACAGGCGTACAGCAGGAGTAATGGACATGATACAATAGCATTTGGTATGCCGGAAAATCCAGCCATTGAGCTGTTGTTACGGAAAATCTATCTAATTTAGACAGCACAAAAATATCTTCACACCTAAGCAGCGACTAACAAGCCACACTGTCCAACAAACGACGGGGCATGTCTGTTAAACCGTACGAACGTAAGGAGCATTGCAAGTTAGCCCCTTCCCCGGTTTGCAGACAAAAGCGAATTTAGGGACGACTTTTTTACCTCGTGCAGATGTAGGAACACACTCGGGAGTAGTCGTTTTTACCTCGTGCAGATGTAGGAACACACTCGGGAGTGGTCGTTTTACATCGAGGGAGATTGAGGGAGATCGAGTGAACTCATCTCCAGGCGCTCTTTCATTAATGGAACATTTGACGAGTTTGCTCGTCGTAAACGAGCTCAGTAAAAATGAATTCACGTCCTTGTCAGGGCAGGGGCTAACCCATAAAGACCGCTGTCAATAATAATAGACATCAGAAATAGTGTAGCTTAGCCTTGAATTCTAATTGCTTCGTTCAAAACTCGGGTCAACATGTACAGAAGAGCATACAATGTGAGCGGCTGATTTTGTAATATTTTATTCACTTTAAAAAAATAAGAAGAGTCTCTCTAGGATAAACACTAGAACGTCAGTCAGAAAATACCCTCCTCCAAAGACTGCTGTATCAAATATGATCCCACATCAGCTATTTCTCATCAGATCCAGGGCAGCGGAATTCCTCAACTATTTAAAGATCATACCACACCACACGGGACAACCATACAAATACGGTAACATGGCACAGCCACTCGTGTGAAATAACAGAAAAATGAGACTATGGTCGTTGTAGCGTTAGAGGCTCGATGCAGACCTGGAGCAGCTTGACGTCGAGGCGCCGCAGAGTGTCGGGGTGGTCGAACCTGGCATTGCTCGCCGCCACCGCCGTCTCCAGCAGCGAGGACAGGTTGTGGGGGTACAGGCGGCTGGCGGGCTGGCTCAGCTCCGGCCTGGGACAGCGCACACACGCAGCTGATGTGATAGTACTGCTAGGCACACAGCTGACAGCCCTAGTGGTGCTACTAGGCCCACAGCTGACTGTCCTAGTGGTGCTACTAG
>VOMN01126147.1:0-21038 GCA_014899125.1 Orchestia grillus
GTCGTGAAAACTCGCGAGCTAAATGTTATGAACGACTCGTGAATCTGCTACCAATCTTCATCCATCACCGAGTTCGGTAAGACCCGTCAGACGTCGCATGAATGTACAATTTTTGATTAATTTGCCCATGGCATTGGCGAATACAACATGATTCTTGCTGAGCATGAGTCAGCGCATTGTCAGCTTGGCTACTCATTTGGAGGCGAACATACGACATTGTTCAGGTGAGACGCTATTTAACTTATTCAATTCTTCCAAAAGCGCATAATGCGCTAAAGATGTCGGGGCTCCCTTCCCAATATTGCAGAAAAGTTTTTCAAATACTTTGAAGAAATCTGAGGAGTCTATAGTGCCGTCATTGATCCCTCAGCTCCCTGAAGTGGCACGAGCCCCACATCGAGGCACTCCTGCACGCTTTGAATGCTGCCTCCGTCAGCCCTGCTGTGATTTCCCAGCAGTTATTGGAAAACTATAATTTTTCCAATTAATTTATAGGAAAATTCAAGTTTCCCGAAAATTAATCTGGAACGATATATCGATGGCTGCTGGGCTAAATATTTTTTGTGTTGTTTATACCGACATACGACTGTGTACCCTGCTCTTGTTCAGGGGTAATATTAAGTATGGGTTGTTATTTTCGATTTAGAGGTAAAAATATTTCTTCCGAGCTTTTATTGTAGCTCAGTAAATTGTCCTGTAAGTTTTAATTGGGAAGACGTCCTAATCACGAGCACTCAAGGAAACATGCGTAGAAGGGGAGGGGCCCAAACGAATTTCAGGCTCTCAAGGGCAGTTAACGCGCCGTGTGAGTTTAATTCAATCTTCACTATTGGTAGACAGTACGGTTAGTTGGCCGACATTCATTTTTCTAGCGTCACTCCGAGTTTTCCATCCCCCTCGCGGGAGTTTGTTTACTTAAAATATTAGTTGTGTTATTTTCTTGAAAAACTTTCATGACAAAAGGGACCAGTGAAAAGGTGTCACGAATGCGCTGTTTTCATGGATAAATTTCCACGCATTAACGAAGCCGTTTTGTTCATACGTCTTTTTGGAATTGAGCGAGATGTGAAAGAACATCATAATAGGAGATGGCTAATTGATCTCGCCAAACGAAAATATTAACAGGTTCGAATTGAACAAATATAATATTTATGCGAAAAAAGTTCGAAACACGTAAGATATTTTCACCGAGTATCCGTCTGACACGATGCGCCAATAGCTAACGTGTGTGCTAGTCAATCCACTTTACATGCTTGGCACAGCTTGACATTCTGGTTAAGAGGCATGGATGGCGCGGACTTGACGACGCGAATTTCGAGCGCTGTAGAGGCAATACCAAGCTCATGTTCAAAAGGGTTATTTATTTGTGTCGATCACGGTCTTAAAAAGTAGAACGTACATCATTTTCAGGATGAATGAGTTCATGTAAGGTTGGGACTACAGCGACCCGAAAAATGCATATTTTCATCAGGTTCAACATGTGTCCCGTTTCTGGTATTAGCTGTGGGTGCATGTGCTGCGAACGACTATCATTACGAGCACTTTTGTGAGCACCTATACGTCCCATGACATGTACGTTTTTGCGAAGTTCTCACTGCTGCTCATGAGGCCTTATCCCGGTTGTGGTGGCTAAATTTTATCCAAGTTTTGGCTCTTTTGTGCAATGAATATTTTTTCTGTAGGGCCAAGTGCGGATAAATATTTTTTTGCTTGTGCATGACTGGCTTTCATCTATTTGTTTCAGTCAGCGTTACGAGGCAAGCTTGAAGCAAAGAAATACTGTAGTTCCTCGTACTCGTTGTAAGGTTAGGCACCTTTTTGTAGAAGTGTCATGGAATTCTAGTGTTTTGTTAGCAGGTGATACTACGTAATCAAGGGTGCTATTCATTTATAAAATTGAGCAACGGTGCAGAATGTGATGTTACTCTTCCTTGGGACAGATTATGATACTGATTTACAAATATTGGCAGATTACATATCTCACCTTGAAGTTAGGGATTAGTGACAATGGTAGTATATTCATAACGTGAATTCCCTCCAAATTTTGGTCCAAAAGTTGACGTAAAACGTATTGACATATTATATTAAGTTAGCCGGGTTATACTTAGTCAAATTCGCATAAATAGCTCGAGTACCAATAATCTCTGGAGACCAGAACCACCATGCAACATCACCGCGTAGTGTGATCTCCGAGCGAAGCAGTTAGACGCGAGCCTGCTAGAGTGCGTGATGAGAAGTCATTTTCTGGTGCTCCATAACTAAGCCTTTTATCAAGAACAGCTGCCGCGGCGTGTGCGCTCGTCAGGCACGCTTTTTATTGCAGCTCATCAAGCGCTGGCGCTTTCATCGCATCACAGCGCCCTCATCTAACAGGTTCCCCACAATCGTGTCCGTGGAGCCGCCGGTGACTGAGGTGCAGTGTCGGTGTCCTACGTTGGGCACCGCTAGCGTGAACTTTCCGTGCTCGGATAGGGTGAGCTTCCGACCGCAAAGTGGCAGCTTTTTCAGTGGATATTATTTGATATCGTAACCGCACCTTGATGGATCAGAAAGTACTTGTTAAATAGTGCAAAACTAAGTAACAAATAAATAGGTAAAGGTTGTTCGTTAATATAATCGAAAAAAAGTATGCGTTGGTAATTGACACTTTTAATGAGTGATTAAGTCGTGGTAACTCTTTTATGCCACCTCCAGTATATCGGAAGCTTCTGTTACTGAAATTTGTTCTTCATGTGATAAAGCGTAACCGTCCAGTTTCAATAGAAAATTTATTAATGAAGCTCACGCACGAGTATAGCTTCCGTTCATTAAAAGACTGATTTCATGTCATATCGATATCTTGCTTCTCATGAGCGTCTGATACATTCCCGAAGTTCATAGTACACTCGACTTTGCGGTTATTTTCTTTCTAATATTGTTTGCTGCCGAAGACGATCAGCGTTGGCTATCGCACCTCAGAGGATTTCAGTGATAAGTCCTAACGAAGACTGCCCGTTGTTGTCCCATCTAGCGTTGGCTTATGTGGACGAATCAGTCTGGGATTTTTAAAAAGCTTTTTTCTTCCAAAAGTATCCTCTGTTGACGCAACGTTTTGTAATTTGGTTTGCATTCTGCAACTTCTTGTATGTAGTGTCTCACCGAACTTGTTCATGTTATAAATTTCATTGCTGAGCGAAAACTTCTTACTTTAAGAATTGTGCTCAGTTGTGTTGAGCTTCAAATGAAAAAACATTCGAAAGTTTTCCCAATTTCTGAATATGAAATTTTACAGAACGTTGCTCATTATAACTTATAATTAACCATTAGACTTTTCAGTGAGGATGCGCAAACCATTCATACAGTGGAACGGGTTTTCTACGTCAAATGATTTCTCATTAAAATACGATTAGACTCTATCATATCGATTGAGAGAACATCGGTAATGTTCGTGCTCATTTTGTGGTTAGGCTACTGAAATAAATCCTGAGAGATACGGGCAAGAAATCGATAGGTCGTAACTGCATACTGACTCCCAGATTTCATCGGCCAATCAGCTCAACTGGCTCCGTGGCATTTCGAATATACGTCACTCGTTACTTGAAAGAATCAGTAAACGGGGGAATTCCATCTTAGTCGTAAGGCGATTGGTGAAATTAAAAATTCATGAAATGAGCAATTTAAAACTTTCCATCGCATTGTTAAAATTTTTCATTAAGACTCTATTGTAGGTATCATCGTGTCTCTCGTTAGCTATGCGAATACGAAATGCTCTACGCCCAGTGGTATTATGTCCTAGCAGTTAGCGTTTTGAATTGAAACACTTTTAACAGAGAACAACCGATGAATAACATCCACTATAAGTTGATTGGAGTAGTTGGATTATTTTAGCGATCCAGTAATGCCACAGTATTCCATGTTGTTATACAATGAAAAGTTGAGTTATTGTAAGTATAAATGCTGTGTCGTTAATTTTCTTATAATATTTTTTAAAGTTATAAAAACTGATAAATGTTCCTTTAACTGTAAATCTTAGAATTGTGTCAAATGACGGTGGCCAGATTTTACGAAATCATTCCTACTCTTGCGAAAGAGGATTAGTGCTCTGTGAATACGGACCATCTGTCGTCGCCTACATTCGACGGAAGGGTGCGCAGTGGCGCAGGTAACGGGCACCGCTACGGCCGCGGAAGGCATTCGGAGCCTCCTGCAGGAGCTGGCCATGCAGTCTGCCAGCGACGACACCGGAGTCACCTTGCAAAAACGTTCGCCCCTGTCCGACGTGGACTTTGGAGTGGGTGAACCTTACTTGGACGATGGCGAAGACGTTGATTATGTGAAGCGACTTAAGCAACTCGAGGAACGTCAGAGTCGACTTGCGGCTGCTAAGATGGAGGAAACCGAGAATGAGTACGACAACACAAATGCTGTGTTTCCAAGTACCAGTAAAGAGGGTCAGCCACCTTCTCTTAAAGAAGACGAAGAAGAAGGAGAGGAGGGAGAAGAAGATGAAGAAGAAGAAGAAGAAGAAGAGGAGCGGGAGAAAGATAGTTTGGAAGACGACGATAAGTCGGAGTCTTCGGGAAGTGGTACAAGCGATCAAGCTTCGGAATGTGGTTCACTTGAACACGGGAAGAAAGAAACGAAACCTCAAACTGTCAGTGAACGTTTATCCAGAGATGCAATGAGTTTAAAAAGACATCAGCTGCAAGAACCTCGTCAGTCTCGCAGAGAAAGAGATAGAGGTCGACCTAGTGATCGCAAATCGTCTCGCTTTGAAGGAAAAAGATCACCAAGAAACAAGTCCAAGCGCGATGAGTCGCAGAGAAGAATTGGTGACCCGAGGAAATCATTCAAAGCGAGCCATGAGCTCTACGGAGAAGAATATCCCAACAAGTTTCACTTGCCGCCTCGTTCTCCGACTTTTTCTTTCCGTTCTACAATCGATCTTTTGCCTTCCACTCATCGAAAGCAAGGACTTCGACAGCAGGTTGGTGCACGCGCAGTTTATTCCACCTCAATGGTTTCATCAGTTATTATACCGTCGTTATGTTACTCGTAGATTGACTGCTGCGAGGTCCAGAACCGTGTTTCGGTCTTGGGAAAGTGAGCATCATTTCGGGTAAAAATATTCAAAATGTAATGATATTTTCAAGGATATTCTTTGTATCGTTTCAATGGAATATATAAACCAGAAAGAAATAAGTATACAATACAAATAAATAAGAAAGCAAGAGGGCAAACATTTTATCAAGAAATAAACACTCAGAAAATTTCATAATTTAGAATATAAGTATAAGCTGTCAACACCAGAAAGAATTTTGATTTGTGTAGAAATTTCTAATTGAAACTAATTTTAGTTATTCAATCAGATCTATCCTTTGAGAACTTGAAGTATAAAATAGAAGTAAAGGAAAATGCAGGGCAAAATCAGAACCTCTATTATTCAAAAGACGAAACTCGTTCGTGGTCACTGAGCTGTCAGCTCGAGAAGCGTCAGTGGCAAAGTCATTCTGTCCTGTTGTATATTTCAACAAAATCTGTTGAAACCTTCCTGTTCATAACTTTTGGTATTGATTCATGAATTTTAAACTTAATAGATTGTACATACTGATGTATACTAGCTGACTTACTTGAATCTGTTCGCCATACCTGCATAGCATACAAAATATCTTAGAAGCGCGGACTGGAATGAAATAATTTAATATAGTATTCTGGAGCTTCTATAGCGTTTACTTTACCCTCAATGAATCGACTTGAGTTGGATGATATCAGGAATGTCCCAGGGCGAAGTTTTGTGGTATCTAAATAACTTTGCATTCGAACTGATTTTTAACTTCAGAGTGAATTTGTTGACACCATGTTCGTGAAAGTGTAGTTTTATTAATAGATGACTTCAAAGGAAGGCGTACGACCCCCGTTATGTCAATGCGAACTTTTCTCAGAGTATAGATTTAGGTATAAGTACATCTATTTAATTACAATTAATGAAAAAATACGTCGTTAAATGTGTCAAAAATGATTTTCTGTCGTTTGACAAACAGTTTCTCATATGGTCACCGAGTGGTTCCCTTGAAAAATGATGGTCAATCCCTACGTTCCTCACTCTAGTCAAGTGTCCTGACACCTATCAGTAATTATAAGGCGTATGGAAATTAATCTGTCGTAGTGTATTCCAACCCTTTTGGAGTGAAGCTTCTATCCGTTCCATTCTTTTCCGCGGTGCCCTCATCTCACTTTACGTGAGATGACCTGCGTGACCTGTGGGAATGTATCTTATTTGGCTTGTTTTCTGCCAGCTCTGAGACGTCTTCCTTATCTCCCTGAAAGCCAATAAATCGTACAATTTCACTCATAAATGCCTGCGTTGCTGATTCTTTCAAGTGGTCTTTCAGTCAGACTCAGGGTACTCGTAACGTCATCACACTGAAGTAATAGAGAGGCCCGGAAAGCGTCCGCGGTCTCATTTGGATTAACTCAAGTAGTTACTTTCGTAAAGTAAGATCGTGGGTGAGAATTGAAGAATTGTTCTTAACAGAGGTGCTGACAGACGGTCACGATTTCCAGACCCGGTTTTGTGAGCTGTTGATTTAGCGCTCGAGTCAAACCCGCTGCTGTACTGGCCAGCCCATACTTTGCAGCTCATGCCCTGAGCACGGGCTATGGTGCAGGGGCAGAAACCGGGGGAAAGGCAGAAACTCGTGGAAAGACAAAAACTGATGGATGGTGGATGAATGGATGGAAATTAATGGAACGGCGAAGCAAAAACTGATGGATTGACGAAATTGGTGGTTAGACAGAAACTGGTGGATTTGCAAAAACTAATGGATATTCAGGAACTTATATTTATCCAAATTGATGGATAGGAACGGAAAGAGATAGGTTTCCTACGGCTGATTGACATTGAAGAATTGATTTAGCACTAGTGTTTAGACAACACCAATATTACCCAGGAGAGGTGGATAGACCTACACATGTTGCTGCGTAGACCTGTTCTGGTCTTTTCTACTCTTCACAGAAAAATGAACGTTGAACCGAAAAGGTGATCTTTTCCAGTGTCTGTCTCTAAGTTGCCCTAATGATTTTGATGTGAATAAACACAAATACTCTATAAATAAGTTTTACCAAATAATCAAAGTTTCTCAATTCATTTGGTATTTCGGATATTGATCTCATCCACAGCAAATTATGTTTTTATATCGCATTACAGGGATCTATCTGTACATTCAAGCCTTTATGTTCCCTAACAATTGAACCCACTTAGTGATGCGTTTATGCAAGTAATGTTCGCAAATCAATAAGAAAACAAGGAAGGTATATTAAATCAAGCAATGGCAAAGATCACAACAACAAAAAAATCACTTTGAGTGAGCGCTGGAATAAAATTTTAGACGTAATGATTTTCAAAATTTGGTATTCCGACAGTGAAAGAAAGAGAATCAATTTAAGGACAAAGAAGTGAAAGCGAGTGGGCTCTAAACTTAACGACCATGAATAGTGGGAAGTTTCTCCAACCCTGTGGCTTATCAGTAACTTCCCAGTTATTTGCTTAATAGCTGCACATAAACTTCAGGTGGGAATATCTGGAGACGTCCGCTCCCACTAGGACATCTAATAACGAGTGGACTCCTGCCAGCCCACTTTCTACTCGCTCTATGGGATGTGGAACAGCTCTCTTGTCAGTTTGCAGCATTACAATTCCAGCCATTTATTTAGCGAATGATACATGAGGGAATTGTTTCTACGCACGAATTACTGAGAGCCTATTTGAGTGCTCCTACTGCTGCACTTTGTCCGGTTTCGGTATGAGAGCCTCGAGGCGCCATTCGATGACAAAATGAACGACTTAAAATGTGCATCAGAATATTTTATAAGCGATAGAGTAGACTTCTATATTTATTACCGTTTCAAAAAATGACTGCGGTCTTTTTAAAAAGTGCCCTTCAGTGTAACTAATCTAAATATGAAAGTCAGTAATATTGACTACCTAACTGAGGTAGCAAGCTACTCACGTGAGGAAATTGTGACCTAGCAACTTCAGGGACCCTGAGACACGATAAATAACAGTTACAGCGCCTGGTAGAGCCGTCTGGTGTCGTCGGTTCTGCATGCATGTCGCTTCAGCTTTTGTGAGGGCAGATTGTGAATTCGGAGGATCGAAGGCCTTATACTCAGTAGAACCCAGCGTTCCACTGGTGGAACGATAAAATTAAAGTTGTATAGTCTAAGTTCTCACTGTTTCATTCAAGACTAAAATGGACACATGTGCATCAATTGAGAACGACTGTTCTCGCAATATTTCATTCACCTAACGAACAAGTCAGTCGTTCTAGAATTGGTGATAGTTGACCATCATGCATTGGAGCTCGTAATAATTCATTCATTTAATGAACAAGTTCTGAAGACGGTCCCCTTGTCCTCGTGAGGTCACGACTGCGACTCGCTACAGCCCGCTTTCACGTACGCACAGCTCGTAATCTAGGACAGCTTTTGCGCAGGAATTCCGTTCATTATTTTCCCGGGCTTCCTGGTCATTAAGAATGGATTTCTCTCCATGGAGGAGCATTGTTTTATTCTGCTACTAAGAGAGTTTTCTCACCGTCACAATGCATCGAGCCTAATTTCTTTTGCTCATTTCATGAAACGCTGATCTAAGTTCGATAAGTTTCTTCGTATAGATCCGAAAGATTTTTATTTTACTTTCTAGGAAGTGTAAATTTTTGTGAACTGCAAGATGATAGAATAACATTCTAATTCAAATTGATTTAAAGCGACAACTTATGTAAAACAGAAACATATTGCTAAGATAAATCGATCAAATTTTTTCTAAACTATTGCAAATCTAAGTTCATTAATTAATTAAAGAAGTATACATATGGAACGCAATCAGGATACCCAGTGTAATTCATAATAAAATTGCACGAAGCGCTTCAGTGACGTTTATTGTAAACTTCGAGCTCCTAGCGATAAATGAGCTTTGATAAATCCGTGAGAATCAGTTTTTATTCTTGCATAAAATTTTTACCTCCACTTTTTTCCACATCGCTTGCATATGATGATTGCCAGCCATCTGAGCTGTAAAAATACATGGTAATACCTGAAGTTACTCACTTTAATCGAAACATGTGACTGGAATATTTATCGTATTGAGGCCCCATTGAGCACCAGTTCTTAATGAAATGGTCGTAGTGACATGTGGCTCGGCACGGCTTACTTCGTTAATTAACGATGAACGGAGTTCTGATCTGCCGCCTCCGCCTTGGTTGATCGTGCACTCAGTCATTTTAAATTCGAAAAAATTTCATTCAGGCTTTATATCTTAGCTGCAAGCTGGAGAAAAATTCTACACGACGCATAGCTCGATTTATTGTTCATTGGACTCAAGCTGAATTGCCAGGATACCATTGAAGAGCTACGGGGATAGTGTCCAAGTGTATATCAGCGTCAGTTGACCTAGGAAACTTTGTGTTTCTAGCAAATATTTGTATTTTCATTTCTAAGACTCGGTATCGTGTGCTGAAATTTCTGAGTGCAGTCTACAGTCTACTGCGGCTAATACGCGAGGGAAGTTGATGTTGACGGGAGTGCCTTACTTCAGAGACGGTCTGGACATAATCTCTTTTAAGTCATGCCGTTAATTCTGCGCACTTTTTAAGGATTTCTTCCGTTCATCTAACGCCCACGTCTATAATCTGATCTGAAAGCTCCTACAAAATATGTACAGGGTGCTTTTAAAGTCTCTATACGGCTGGAAAATTTGACACAGATACAATAATTTCGCTTGTTTCATTGCACACCGCGGAAAACACAAACTTTGACAACCACTGTTCAGAACGGGACGAGTCAAATGAGTACACCCTATAAATTTTAGTGTAAGTAAATGTTAAAGTTGCAAAAAGAATTATGAAGACTTTCTATAAGCGAAATAGAAAATTAGGCACCTCACAAGAGCTGCTCCTCCCGCCTTAGGGAGGAGGTAAGTGGGACACGGAGCAGCGGCCGCGCGATGACGGCGCGACTCTCGGCGAGCCTCAACCGCTGCAGTTGCAGGCTCCGCCCAAGGTCAGGCAACTCGGGGATGTTCCGGAGGGATTCTCTGCGACTTTTGGCAGCGCTTTCTTTCATCAATAATCTGGAGAGTAGTTTGAGATCTTTCATTCCATAGGATACACTTGTAAGGCGTGAAGAGGAAATGAACGAAGCTTTGAGTATAGCCTGCAGTAGGTGCGCTTGAAAGTATTGCATATAACTTATTATATTTTAGGTTTTAAGTATTTTCGTTGCTACGTGGTTTTTTTGTCCAATATTTGTGTGCTTATGCTGGCATTACGTTCCCAAGATTGAATGCTTTGGCCCAGCATTCCTCCAAGGAATACTTGCCACCCATAGCAGTTGCCGGAACGCTTGTTGCTGGAGGTGTACTTTATTTCTGCCAGGTTAGATTTGTATGTCTAACCTAGTAGAAACCATTATCTATTTGCCTACACTTGCATTCTTGTCGGGTGCCTCGCGTGCATTTACAATTGACCTCCTAAAATCTTCCACCGCGGTCCTACTTGGAAATTCTTCGCAATGCTCACTGTCGAGAATGTTCTCTTACTTCTGCAAGGAAAACTATTGACGAAAGACGACAAAACTTAATCCAAGCATTGCTAAGTGTCGACGTAAATATACTTGTAAGAGAATGTAACCTATTGGTTGCGTGAGAAAAAGGTTTGGGCACTGGTCTGCCTTCTTTAGGGGATATCAGCTTTAATCTTCTAGTTGAAGAGGAAACACTCTGCTTCGTGATTATCAATCCTTAATTTAATATTCATTACAATAATTACTCATAGTAATTGTATTCCAATTAATGTTGTTTTATACTCTTCCATTTGAGTATAATGAAAAGTATGTGAGGGTAATAAATTCTGCTTAGTTTTGTACAATTCTGCAAAATATTTTTCATCGTTAAAATTTTGCGACCTGGAACAGTTGTTACAGAACAAATGCAGCTAGTGGCAGGAAGTTCCGGAATTGAACTGGTTAGCAATTTCACAAATTAAGTACTATCTGATTATTCAGGCCAGTGTAGCACAGGACGTCATCTAAGGTAAAAAGGATAAGTTCCAACTGGCGTGTATCCTGCATACGCCCGACCCAGGTCGGGTCTCTGACGATTCTATCTGATACTTGACAAGAGTTCTGCGCCAAAACGCTCCCTCATATACAAGGCATTGCGGTTCAACTAATATGCCAGCGGTGAGCCGGTGCGTTTATGCGATGCGACCGATTTAAGCTCGTAGATCAATTGCATTGTCTAATCGGGACGAAAAATCAACACTAGTCGCGAGTGGACGACTCAGGTTAACGACCCGACTTTTCGATGAC
The DNA here is from genome assembly GCA_014899125.1 of Orchestia grillus. NCBI lineage: Eukaryota > Metazoa > Arthropoda > Malacostraca > Amphipoda > Talitridae > Orchestia > Orchestia grillus. The sequence continues at coordinate 11,347 of VOMN01126147.1, forward strand.
CGGGCTGCCACTTGCGAGGTATCGTCCAGACAAATTAGTCGTCAGTCGTTTTGTGGGGGTTTTATGATGCATTTGTTAATTATTTAATTACCAAATATTGTATGTCTGAGTGTATTGATGCATAAAAACATACGTGTAAATATGTACGTTTATTTAATGATCGGAGAGGGGAATTACAGTGCATTTGATGCAGATGAGCAACATTTTAGCCTGCTTTATATATATAGCAATTCAATATCGAGAGGTTTAGTGAGATCCCGAATAATTTATGGAATTTGTCTCTTAATGTATTTTAACAGATTCATGTACTACGATCAAATCAATTTCTTAATTCCAAGGGCAGTGAAACAATTATTTCCAACACGATCACACCAATCATTTGGTAATTGTCATCTGCTACTCCAAATTTTAGACATCTTTTATCTGAACGTTTTAGTAACAACTTGAGCCCCAGAATGTCCATTGCTTCTGCACCCAAAGATCGTAACCTGGCTATCCCGGCCACGTTCTCCTTGAACCGTCCGTGTCCGTGGTCTGGTAACTGCGGCCACGTTCTCTTCGTCTGTAACGCGTCCGTGCGCTCCTGTAATTGAGGGCTGAGCTGCGGCCAGGCAGGCTAGTTTGAGCCTGTTTCCAGGACGAGCAACGGCTTCCCATGTTCCAGATACGCGCGCGTGTTGCCCCAGTCTCCCTTAACAACTCCTGTCGAATTCAGGATAACATTTCGTAATATGGTCGCTTGCTAGAACAGTTTTATTCGATTTTTATTTAACTGCTCATCCTTCTGTTTAGTGGCGATAAAGTCTTGTGATGATTATTTTCGTGTATGCTTCTATGAGTCACGTGGACGAACGAAAAATCGTTAAATTAGAAGTGATTTATCTCTACCGATAACAATTAGAGTATTTTCAACGGTTGTTCGATTTTTTACTTGTTCATGCAAGTTGGCCTATTGCGAAATTTAGCTGAAGTGAAATTTTTCAAGCTTAGTTATAGTTCTGATACGATAACATTTCCATTTTCATTATTCAACTGAGTTATTTGGAAAAATGCTTAGTGACAATCACATGCATTTGCTACAAAGAAGATATTGGATTTGCGATTAATTGTAACCTTATTATAAACAAATTTAATTCGTAAACAAGTCCTCGCACGGGCATAGGATAGACCAGAGGCAGTTGAGTTAGGTTAGTTAAGTTGGTCTATTTTATGCTACGGAGACTAGCGTCCCTAGGGGAGACACTGTCAAATTATCTCAGCATTAGCTGGGCCTTCGGTAATTCTATTTTTCGAATCCAATTTACTCTTTTCCATTTTCATGCCCGTTCCGCTAATTATTCTCTATTTTTCTTTCTCCTTAACTTACTTGTTTTTATGCGCAGAGAATCTTGTGTGAGAACACAACTGCGCGTGCGTGTGTAGATATCACATTTTGTAAAGTCCACCCTAAATAGGGCGAAATGATCTCATTTCATTTGGGTAGAGAGCTCTGAACTAAGTAATTATCTAATGTGAAAGCAAGTTTGACTGTATCAGGTATTACTACCATACGCCGAACTCCTTAGCAGACCTACCTCTATTGATGTACGTGCATAAGTTCAGTCATTTATAGAAATATTGTAGCTGCAAATGTCGTCATATTTCATTGCCACTTGGTCTATGTACTTCAGTCTGTTAAATGCACTTTTTTCTGTCAGTGAAGAGCGTCACTTGAGGAATTTTCAATTTATTTCGGAATTCAAGACCCTGAATGTGAAATTGAGTGCGACCCCTGATTGTGCATCAGGTAAACCACAAACTACTTCGCTCGCCTTGCCAAACCAAGTCCTTGAATCACTTACCTAAACGCTTACGAAGGGGTGAATTCAATGACCTCTGAATATTTTCGAGATAGAATCATCTCGTCGACAATGGAGTTACGTTCGCATTTTTCCACATGCTCTGTGCACGTATATGATGAAGGATTTGCTCTCGGAATTGCCAGACAAAAATTTTATCGCTCATGCTTTAACTTCGTTTAAAATAGCAAATTTTTGGCTGGGAACTTACTTATGGTAAGCCCCTTGCTAAATGTCTGCTCTAAAACTGTTCGGATTTTTAACTAGGAATGTATGTAAAAAACTTGAGAAATTGATATCAGAAGAATAATCTCCAAGCCCCTCCAAAATTTATACAATTCATCATCAAACGCTTGGCTTTCATAGTACGAAAGCAACAACGTTTCTTAGGTACTTCATAACATAATTGTGGCAGCTACTGTAACTCATGTATTCCGAAAAATATTGTAGTATAATTTGAACTTCGACTTTGAAGAATTTTTGTGTGGTATATTCTAGGATACAAAAGGAACTAAAAATGGCACTTGATCCTGTGCAGGCATGCGTTCTTCTGAGTTTGTGAACGAGTAATTGGAGCACGCACGTTGCGTCCACTGAAAATTTCAGGAACACAACTATTTCTGCTCAGAAATAGTACAATTTGAGATAAAATTCTGAGGGTTCAGGCTTCAAAAAACATGGTTGCCCGACACTGAGGAATAACAGCGCACGAATGTGCGCTAGGAATTATTAATAGTTCTTTTTCAACACATCTTGACCCGCGCAGAGAGAACGACTGGAAGTTCCTCTTCTCGTGTTCAGAAATTGATGCAAACAATGTTATGGATGGAAACATCGTATTTTATTTTTTCACGCTTCCACTTGTTTTTTTTCTACTAGCACCAGGGAAAAAGTTTTCTTAATGTTACAGAAACGGTGTCACTCGAATTCATGGCTTCAGGGGAAAATTTTAATTCATTTTCAGCGTTATTACACATTGAGCGTTTTTTGATTTCTACGATACGTCGATTCTTACATTCGTTCCTTGCTAACGCGTCCATGTCAGGTAACAGACATGTCGCAGGTGGTCAGCAGGCCCAGCTGACGCAGCGCGCTCTGCACCATCTGGCGTCGGTCCATGGTAACTGTTGGCATAGTTTGCTTTTGAAACTTTTATGGCCTGGTCATCTGCTGTGAAACATGAGCGAACTGTTTCCTCCAGAGCACTAGCCGTTCCCTCGAGATAGCTGGCTGTTAGTCTCGTAATTTTTCCGGTCCCTCATTCGTCTTAAGAATCGACCTGCTCCTCGGTAACGGTGCGGCAGGGATTAGCTGTTGTTTTGGTTGAGGCATGCAAAGGGCTTTGAGTTACAGAACGTTGTTCTGCTGATGGAATTACTGTCTGCTATGGTGAATTTTTCCTTGAAGTTATTCTGTTTTCAATATACACACATGAGGCAATTTGGACGCATGTCTAGTGTTTGGGCATTACACTTCTAGTGGATTGAAAGCTTCGCAACCCTTTATTCCAAGCCGTTCTTTTTCTATACAATTAAGTATTTTCAGTCTTACATTGATGACCTAAGGAAGCGTGTAGAAGTACAGGATGACACAGAAAAAAAATGAATTTTGAAAAACGCTATAAAAATGAACAATCAAAATTTTTTTATTTACAGCAATTGAACCACTATAACTTTCGTTTAGGAAGCAGTCATCCAAAATATCAATGCTTGAAAATTACCGTCTGTAGATGTACATATATGGCTGGGATGACACATTTCCAAAGTTTCCGTTGCAGTGTGGCACCCTGGAGATTGCTCAGGCCTAGATCACGCCGAACGAATTGTTCCGTTTTGGTAGAGCAGCTTTGCTCTCATTGGCTTTGTCTGTGACGTGGAGGTCCTGTTAGCTCCTTGAATAAGGCAAGGTATCTTTTTTCGGTCGTAGGACCTAACAATGTGCTGATTATACTTTTCATGACCAAATTCTGGTCGCCTTAGCGTGAGAGCCGGCCTCCCTCAGCCTATCTGAATCTAATTAAGCCTTATTTGCATACTTCTGGAGATTCGCTCCACTGATGCCAAAGGACTTCGCCCGTTCAGAAAATCTTTCGAATTTTATCATAGGCTTAACTTCGCCAAAATATGGACGCCAGTAGGCGCCAAATTTCGTTTTTTTAATTAGCCGAGCATACTCCGAAACCTTACTTGGCTCTCAAAATCGATTGTACGAACGAACAATAAATAGCAATTCCAACAAATGTCGAATTACCCTAATAGACGGGAAAATTAAACTGCGATAAATTGCGAGGTAACTCGATTTTATTGCCTAAACGTATTGCGTTTGGGAAACGAGTGACGCTCGGTTCTTTTTCTGGAGCCACGGGGGCAGCCGTCCAAGTTGGGGGCAGCCGTCCAAGTTGGGGGTAGCCGTCCAAGTTGGGGGTAGCCGTCCAAGTTGGGGGTAGCCGTTCAACCTACTTATTTTACTGCGTACTAATACAGCGCATAAACGGAAAATTATAATTTTTGTACGGAGATGAATAATGCAAGATTCAAAAAATGTTCAGAGTGAAGTTCGTTAATTTATCGATCTATAATTAATTCGCCTTCTTTGTGAGCCCTATGCATCAATAGCCTCGAGGATACACTTTTCGAATGAGCGGCCGGCATTCACTGAATGGTCCCGCTCAATTAAGTGATCGAAATCCTCGCTTGACGGCCGACTTCAGAGATCGAAAAGTGTCGTGAGGCTGATTATTAAATACTTTCTGAACTTCGCCCATCACTGTTGATAATCAGAAGGATTCAAATCTGGCGAGTTAGACTGCTAAACGTCTTCAGGAACATATAGTGGCCATTTTTCATTCAGAAAGTCCAGAAAATTTTGGCCCTATCCTATGAGCGGGTATTGAGTTTTGAACCAGAATAAATCTTTTTAAAACCCGTAATTCTTCGTAATTCATTGTAACATGACTGTCTCTAGAATCTTTGCATATTCAGCAGTGCTAATTTTGGTTCCTGCAATGTTAAACGAAGGGACATGATTTTTCCACAGCGTGCAACGTCTTCAAAAACCATGACGGAAGCCAGATTTTCACCTTCTATTGCAGGAGGAAGTTCTGATGGGCCTTAGGATATTATCCTCGAGTTTCTACTTCTTGAGACCTCATTAACAACGATTTTTTTAAAGACAAAAAAAGCGAAATGGCTGTGAGAGGGAATAGGGTTAGGTTAGTTATCTATCGTATGCTATGGGGACTGACAACCCCAGGGGAGCATTGTTAAGTATCTCACGTTTAAAAATGTTTTTTGGATTTCTATCAGTCGTGCCTACTTTTCTTTCTTCAATTCTCACACTTTTTTCACAATCTATTTTTTGTTTATTTCTGATCCTACTTCTTAAGTTGGTGTTTCTAAGCACAGGGGATCCTGCGTGGAAATACGCCTATGTATAGATTCCCGGTTTCCTATAGTTCGTACTTAACGGCCCCGTCCCTTCGCTCTTGTTGTATATTTCATGGAGATAGTGAGCTTCAAATTGACAAATCCTATCTGATATATTGTAATTTTGGAAAAACATTGCACGCGAAGGAAGAAACGAAGATATAAGAGTATTAATATGTATATTTTGCAAAACATTATAGTTTTTATTTTATCTAAGCTTTTAAGGCATGTATAACGTTTTTTTAGATTAAAGGTATTTTCATAACTTTGTATTACATTCACAAGGCGAATATATAATTTAGTGAAATACATCTCATTTCCGGGTTTCCCCTTAGAACAGTTTTTCTGGTATACATTATTACAGGACAGCTCTAAATGTCTGCATTTAGGAAGCTCTGCTACATTCACACTTGATCAATGGTGGCGAGCAAGGCTGATGTATCCTTGCAGGCCGTCTGAATGCACGGATACAGTTCAGCTTAGACTTTTTTAACAGGAAATAATTTTACCATAAAAAAGTAAATGGGTACTATTCAACATCTAATAGGAGGAAATCTGGTCGTAAAAATGCAGTGATAATATCAATAATTGCTGCTTACTTTTTGCTCAGTGAGCATCTGGAGACGAAGTAGGTCAGAGCGTCATACTGAAAGCCTGAGTACTCGGGGATAGAGCCTGGCGAAGGCCCACTTCAGAACCAGAATGACCAGTTCTCCATATATAAGTACTATGCGCAGAGCATGATTTTATAATCCTCAGAGTCGCTGCTCTACTTCTGACTTCAAGACCAACTGGAAACGAACCTTTCCTCGGTATTACCGAGCCGCGTATGTTATATTTTTTATTTGATGCTCAGCATGAACGTGCGGTCTTAAAATGTACACTCTCAAAATGAACATGCAGTCTTCGAATGTACCCGCTGAATATGAACGTGTAGTCTTGGAATGTACACGCTCAGCATGAATATTCAGTCTTAGAGTGTACAATATCACGGGGTGCGAAGTAATTTTCCACCTGATACAGAAGAAAACATGCACACTTTCTCTTATAGCATCGTGCCGATTTTATTCCTCAAGTCTTGAGCACTGTATGGTGATCAAATCAGTCAAACAAAAATTACATTTGCATCTCTCTTTTGGCCACGTAAGTGCTTAATGTTTTATATACCTTCGATGTTTCCTATGGATTCAAGGGAACTGAAGCACTTCTCCCCTGTTATAGTACGTTGTTGCGAGCGTCACCGTTTTCTATCACTGAACTCTTCTGTAGCACCCCTGTGAATGTGCAAGTGATAGCGTGCTTACCTCTTCGTTAGGAGGTTCCCCTGGGAAAGGAGCGCTGAGCACGATGTTCTTAAGAAGGCGACACATCAGTGATATCTCTGACGAGGTACCCGAACCTCTTACTAGGTATCCAAGGTACCGAGAGCTGCTCACCGCTATCCGTAAGTGCGGCTGGTTTGTACGGACTGGGAAGTATCAAATATTATGCATTGAATGTTCTCACATGTGCATCATTTCTGCCAATGTGTGAACCTCGTTGACGTATGGGGCTGCTTTGCTCAGTTCTATGCTCATTTTCTGGACATTTCATACTTCTAGCGTTTGATTGGAATGCATCCGAAGCAGTCATAGCACCTGTTCTTCCCTTAAGAAGAGGGTAATATTTCGCCTCAGCGTTGTTTCTAATCAAGTGTTTGATAAATCGACTTTCTCTTTATGTCGCTAAATAATTGTAAGTGCTCGCGTCACTGAATTTCCACCGTCAGAATTTCTTTCAAACCGGTTTCTATTCAGCGACCATTAATTGCTGCCGAACTAAGAAATTATTATCTTTGTCATAAAGCGTCTTCTCAGGGTGCATATAATAGGCCATAGGTAATAGGGCTAGGTTAGGTTAGCCTATTTTATGCTATGGGAACTAGCATCCCCAGGACGACACTGTTAGGTTACCTCAGCCTTAGCTAAGCCTTCGGGACTTGTATCTTTCGTACAGACTTTACTTCTTCCCATTTTCATACTTTCTTTGCTGATGATGCTTTACCTTTTCTTCTTTTTCATTCTTAACTGGCTGTTTCCATACACATGGGATCTTGTGAGGAAGCACACCTTGGGCATAGATGCACACTAAATTGTCCCTTTTCTTTCGCTGCGAGATAGTCTGAGTTACTGAAGCACTGCTCTCACTATTACTACTACTACTACTTCTACCTTGAAGCGTTTTTTCGGCTGTGATTTATAATTACTGACTGGAACAGCCAGTAAGCGATGCAAAATGCCTCGTGCCAAATTGCCTCTGCTTTCATCGTCATGGTTCGTGTTATAGCTTTCCAATAAAAGGCTTTTGAGTTAGCGGTTTCAGTGTGGACTTTTGATAGCTTGTTGACCTTGAGTTGAGCTCTTTACCCGTGCGGAGCCCCCCTCTCTTGAGCAGCTGGTCGTATTCCGATGCTTTTACTAGCAGCCCTCCTAAGTAGAGCGGCACGTACATTTATTTTATGTCTGCACCTCCAGAATACCGCGAGTGTATCTATATGTGATTGGCACTGCACTTGACTGTTCTGAAAGAAAACATCCATTTTCCTCTCATTGAGATTGTCCTTGCAATGCATTAACGAACTATGATGCCACGACATGTTCATGCCAGCATCGCTGCAAGAGCATAATTGTTGCTCTATGTATAAATTCAGCGCCTTTAAATGGCTTCATGACACCACGTGGACAAGTATTCGAATAAAAAACTACAATTAAGCGGAATGAGGAGAGATAGGGACAATGCTTAAAATAAAAGACAATGCTGCTGACGCACGCACTGCTCGTGAAGCTCAGCCAAACTTCGGTGCCCGGGGGACCACATCAAAGCGTATTCTATGTATCATACATGGGGAAGTTGCGCTCCTCGTTTTGAAGCATTTATTGACTCAGAATATCACTAAATTGTGTAGGAGAGTAGATCTGCCCAACGTAATCCTGTCTTCCGAGGTATCAAGGAGCGCAAAGTGATGCAGGTAATAGGGAAATTCTTTGAAAACATTCGAAATTTGTGTTTGTGTAGCTCCTGCGTTTGGAGTTATTATAATGCAATTTTTTAAGAATAAAAATCATAATAAACTACGTACAGGCTATGAGTTCTATTCAATTTTCAAGGAAGGATGTTCGCTGATCGAAACAATAGGATATTTTGGCTTAGCTCGTTAATTAACTGAATCCCTGTTAATGCTCTGCCTAATTATAAGGCCCTTCAATGAACAAACGATAAATATGAATACCTTGTTTGTACGCTTGTGTTGGAGATGATTTTTATGATAACTTTTTTACTAACGCGTAATGAAGTGAAGCCGATTTATTTTACTCAAAGTTCAGGTTAGTTTATGTATTTATTGCATCAAACACCAAATTTAACGCTGTCGCAGTCGGAAATGTGGACGTGACCATCATGTTACACGATAATATAGGATTCAGACATGATATTTGAAATATTGAGATACAGCTTGAGATCAAACTTCGATTGGAAAAATAGCAATGAACATAAATTTCTTGTTACGGCGTTGAATAGGTCTTGGACTTGATACCAAATGTAATTCGGGTTCATCAAACGACAGATTGTTCTCACCACCGTTAGAAAATACTCAATGTTGAAAGCATACGTTCTGAAGTTTAGACAGACCACCTCCAGTGCTCTGTATGGTTATGCGACTCGTCGAGGAGGTTGTACCACTCGCCGCTTATGAGAACAAGGCCACAGGAAATTTTTAAATCCCATGGTTAAGCTGGGATGCATGCTGCCCTAGTTTCTGTCGACAGATCGTACAGTGAAGTGGAAGATTTTAAAGTATTAAAAGTTGATGTGATGTGAAAAACTAGATTTATTCAGTAGTTAGGATGTATCGTTTTATGTACACTCTGGAACACACTGTGTCTGCTAGTTACAATCCGGTTTTCGAAAAGTTGTACCGACGAAGAATACTTTTCACAGACATTGATCGAAGAAATTTTTGGAATGCTCAAATTCAACTTTGTGCTAATGTATGCATTTTATGCTTGAAATAACTTTGTGGGACTCAGCCTGAAAAATTTGTGGCATGGATTTCCTGTTTGAAAGAGCCAGAACAGTCTTTGACTCCTCCAAGTCCATAAAATAAAACAACGAAAGAAAATGAGATAAAATGTAGATTATTCATTTTGAATAATCTAGCTTGAGTTCACAGGGTTCAGGACCCAAGTTTTGATTTTACTTTCGATTTCCGAACGAGCTTCAGATTTCCGCCATTTCTGTGCGCTTGGCACATTTACATCAAATTTTCCACGTATTGTGTTGTCTGGTCAAGTGCGAGTCTCCCGAAGTTCTGTTGCACGAGTTTGGTGACTATACACACAACTATAAATATACTAGACAACCCGTGACCCGTTGGGTCAAATGAAATTTATCA
>VOMN01126149.1:0-45810 GCA_014899125.1 Orchestia grillus
GAGTTTGGAATAAACTATTTTTCTTTTTTTTTCTTTTTTCCTTCGTTTCGAAGCACTTCAAAGTCTCGAGGTTCAATAGGTAAGAAATGAGAGCCGAGACCATGCGGGGGACCTTTACTTCGCCGCCGGGGGTGGGAATGTGGGGCTAAATCTTATATGTCATTGTAGATCATGTCATTAGAATGAATTTGAAAGTAATTTGCAGTTTCTATGTCAATTAGGTCAGAAATGAGAGATTGACCAAAATTGGTGAGAACACATTTAATGGGGGGGATCACGCCCCTATTGCATATGGTGAAAAATAGGAAAGAAAATTCTTCTTGTATATTATGCAGAATGATATAAGCTTGCATTTAAAGTTTATTTGAGCTTTTTAGGCGCAATAGGTAAAAAATGAGACCAGGATAAATTATATCCCTAGATCTTGGGTTTTTCAGGATTTTTTAGTCGCGCTCGCTGCGGGCTCACTGCAGTGTCCAAAATCAGAACTCAGGTCCCTCTTCTATTTAAAACAATCAGTGGAACTAGCAAATTCTCTCAATTTTGAATTTCAATCAATTTTTGAGGTAGGATTAAGTACTTTGACTGTTCTGAATTCGGAAGTGTTTAGTTATTTTGAGAGCGTCTCTATTTATTTCATTGATAAATTCTAGCGTTTCCTTGAAGCCTTAATCGCTGGCAACACTGTTTCAAGACTGGCTGTAGCAACGGCGCACTCGGCTGCTCGGCACAGAAGTTAACAGAACTTGTGGCGTCCGTACTTCGCAGTAGTGCAACGTACGTGATACGGGCAGTAGTACGTGCGTGGTGTACGAGGGATGGGAGTTGTTTTTCGTTAATTATTCTGTGCATAAGTAAGAACTGTCGAGATTCATGTGCACATTAAATTTAGGTATTTGTTTTATACGGTTGAGTTCATAGATTCAACATTATGTGAATAACTATTCTTATGATTGTCAAGATAATATGGCAGACCTGAAGTACTTAAATAAAAATTTCGTCAAGTAATTTTCCATTCAAAATAACAAGCTTGTGCTAACAGGATAAAACATGATATCAAGTTATGAAAAGTAAAACACTCACTCGGACTACTGTGAATAACTAACAAGCTTTGTTCTAATATACTGCAACTCTTATGTGTGCACGTCGCAATTGCACCAGTTCTTATGTTTGTCTGAGTATACAAGTTGTATTTTTTAGTCCTCTGTGGTCTCAAATAATTGATGCGTTTATCTTGACTTCATCTCTTGAATCATGTTTTCTTTAATTATATTTACTCGTACTTGAAAAGGCAATCTTGCGAAGTCAGTGATCGAGACTAAAATGAACTAATAATCGAATAGAGAAAGACAATTGCCGTGAATGGAATTGATTTCAGGGTCAGTGGTGCAACGGAATTGAAGGAGCCGTCGTGAAAATAATAAATAGACTATTCCCTTTGAATTCCAACGCCCTGAAATCGTGTAATTGCACTATGTATGTTGGCGACATATGCATTTTGTTTAACGTTTTTTTTTTACAATGTACGCAACACATTTGAGGAAAGACTTTAAATGTCATCTTCTGCCTTATTTATCGACGTACTGTGCAAGTGTTCGCATCGATACGATAAGATGAGTGATAACAGGCGTCATAAGTGTTTGTACTGTACCTCAGTCTCTGACTACCGCCCTTACCCTTCACTGCCGAAATTATTTTCTAGTTGACACATTTTTTTATAGTATACATATTTCCTGTTGAAGGCACTTAAATGCTACATTGGGTGTTAAAAAAAGGAAAGATAATAGTTGGCAAAATTTTCTGTTGGTTGTTGCATTTGTTAGGTCCATGTCTGTCTTTGCAGTATATTTCTAAACAAAAGTGATGAACCTAGTTTTATCGACGTATCCACCCATCAATGAATATCTACCTCGTTTCCTCATATCAGGGAAACGTCTCGTGAAATACTTCGGCAGCTGCCATCAGAGACCGTGGTCTCAATTATAGTAATAATAACGTGAATGCGGAATAATGATGACAAGGTAAGCGTGGATGAAAACCAACAGCGTAAAGGCCCGTCCACATTATCAATCTTTGGAATGATTTTCGTGCTTTTCAACTCTCAGCGAACACGAACACGTCTTGGGCGCGGACATATTACGGTGTGTTAGTGTTTACGAACAGGATTTTGTTGTCAGCAGGTGGCCGTAGAAGAGAGCTCGAATTTTAGGGTGAATGGAGGGATAATTAGTTCTTCTTTATTAAGAGTGAGATCAGTCTCAAACCAACACCTGTGAACAGTCACAATGCCAGCGTTTGGAAATCACACTTATATTCTAAACCTCGCAATTGAAAAAGGTTAATATTAATGATTATGAGAATTTGGTAAAAGCTACTTTAATCAGAACGTAGACTATCAGGAATGAGATACAGATATAAATGGGTATTGATGCAATAGGATTCATCACATTTTTACTAATCTAACAGAAATAACTAATAAGGCAAAATCAATAGTGTAATGAATACTATTTTCGGATACATTTTTCAGGTTTTGAATTGGGAAAATAAATCCTAAATATATCATATCATTAATCAAAAAAGTAACTATTCCACATCATTTACAAATATATATTTAATTCTTGAGTTTATATAAACTTACATTGGAGTCAAGTTTAAGGCGTGATGCGGTAGCAAATGAGGCACAACTATTATTCTATCTGACTAGCGCTATTTGGAAATAGAGCTTAGAATCAAAGTTGAGACACAAACAGTTGAGCACTGTTATGCTTTTAGGTTTTATGATAATTTATAATACACCTTCTTACCTTAGTGAGGATGATAATTTGACTTGAATATATTTGTAATAACCTGGAATCTTATTTTGAGCTATTTATATTCTGCACAATAACAAAATATAAAATTATTTAAGTAGGACAGTGAGGCTATGGGTGGCAAAAAAAGAGTCAGTGATCTCCAGTAACTGACACAATATTTGTACTCAAGTTATCCATCTGAAAATGGTGAAGGCTAAACTTATTCATCCCATTTCTTGATGACAAAAATATGTTAATCTACAAAAAAACTTTCGTTTCTATATTCATCACAATTTACTAGCCTAAACACAAAAATAGGGGTATTTTATATCTAAATTTCAGACAACACAAGACACTTGTACTCGCCGCGGCACGGCTAACCAAATAAAGCTGTGCGCGGATCGACAATCTAAAGAGCGTGAGGTACGTGCGCAAAACATTTCGAAATCCAGAGTTTGTTTTCCCGTCTTAGTGAGCTCTGAACATCCAGTGATATTGCAATTAATGCTATAATCTCACAGATAACCCGCTCTCAAACCGAATATTTTTTATATTAAGATACGCCACAGACGGAGCAGCAGTCCTCGGAAGCAGTGGTTCGTTACTGGGTTCCAAATGCGGAACGTGGAATTTATTGCAAAGTCGACGTGAAACGCCAAATGAGGACTGAACATAACAAGTCGATATGCGCCAAGTGACTAGCGTAGTGCACATCACNCGGGACGAAGAAGGCCTTAAGTGTGTTATTGAGTTGCCAGCGGTCAATTTCTGGCTGTCTCGACAGGAGCGCAATCGGTTTCAAGAACCTTCTACAGGGATTTCCCTTTCCAGAAATCTGAAGTTTGAGGCCGTTAGTCGCACAAAAGTGTGCTGGTTGAAATAACCCATGTAATTACAATATAATAATAAACATAGGGTTAAATTTATAGCCGAGCATTAGAGACATGATTAATAAAAGCTTATACATTCCTGGTGCAATGTTCGACGTAAATTCCTTACACAGAGACGAACACAAATACATGAGGCTACGGACATTTTACGGTAAACCAACTAGCTCGTCATTGAGCAAAGGATCTTGAGTCCCCAGTTATGTCCAATAATTTTCAGACCATAACACAGCCCCATCTTAAAGGTGCCATGGACCTGTATCGCTTAGGTCAACAGAAAGATCCACGGGTTCGCTAGGGCAATGTTTAGGTTTCCATTTGAGACCACGGAAAATTCATTCCGAAACACAGGCTCAGCGGTCTCTCAAGTGTTTTACACTTGTCAGTCCCGAGAGAATGTGTCAGCAGCAGACATTTTTAATGCCCGAGATTATCGACAATGATCTTGGGAAAACATTTCGGTAGGGGAAAGCGTAGCAGGTGTTCAGAGGCAAGTTTTGGCCGTTAAATTTGCATGATACAAGTGCATTTATGCTTTTTCTGCATAAAATCCTCTTATTTTAATACGACAACTATAACACATTTCTGCTTGAACAAACTCATAGCCCAAATAAAAGTAATTATATAGCCCAATTCGGTAGAATATGTCATTAATAATAATTAATACACCATATTATACTTAATTCGGTGCGTGTCATGCAAGAGCGAGTTGACACGACCGCATTGACGGGTTATAAGATGGTGAAATTTTTTCAATTAATAATTTGGAGCATGGTATCATGAACTTTTATTCTTTTTCACTACTGAATTATGAAAAGAAAAATATTCGCGGATCATGCCCTGTATTACCTAAAAGTATGAATGATCTCTCATCGCCTCCTTTGCTTCATCATATTTTGAATATGTGGAAAACATTGATGATATTACCTCTCCTGTCAAATTATTCCCTATTGTAACACATCCATTTAATAACAAAACACATAACATCTCGAACAAGTATCGTTGGGCAGCGGAAATATATCTGTTTCTATTTCAAGGTAAAGCCTAATCTTACCTAACATCGACTCACGTAACATTTCTCTACATAAACTATGGTGTCTTGTGTCTTTGCGTTTGGTATCTTGTGTGTGTTTCTTGTCTGAATGTGTTTTTTTTTTAGAAAAAAAAGCAGAAGTATTGGTTAAAGCGAAGTTTACGAGAGTTGTCTTCAGTCGATCATCTTCTCGTGTGTCAGCATTTTTAGTTAAAATTATTAGTATTTAACACCCAGCAGATCTCTCGTTACCGTTCTTTTTTCAATTACTGTGCAATGGCATAGGTCTATGGTTCCACAAAATAGTTTTGTCAATAACTATAATTTCATTTTATGCCGAGCAGCAAATTTTCCAGAAGTTTAACGTTTTCAATCTACTGCGTTGTGAACGTTACACAGTGCGTCACGATTTTTATCTTTTATTCGCAGAGCCTAGGGAGGAAACTAGTGTTTCACACCTCGAAACTTTGTTTTTTTCGACAAAGATGAGCAGTTCAAGCGACTTCAGGGACCGCGTCCTGCGGAAACTCACTCCTCTGGAAAAGTTCTTCCAGTTCTCGCACGATTACAAGTTCAACCTTTCCGTTTACTGCATGACAGTCGCCACCAAGTGCCCCTTGCAGCAGACAACTGTTCTGACAGCCTTGCAGCATCTCTACAGGTTAACCTCATTGACATTGGACTCGCTTACTGGAGCTGTACCATGGTCTGGAAAATTTTCAATTCTAAAATAAGAACAAAGAGTTAATTATGAATCACGGTAATACTTCGGGTCAAAATATAAATTTCATGCCGATAATATGGATCCATTTTATGCAAGTCCTATACCCTGCTGTACCTTCATCATTAACTAAGGTATCACTAGCCATAGGTGTGATACTTGTCTTTTCCTTATTTGGATAACAGGATGTAATTTAATTTAGTTAACTTGATAGATACGGAAGGGGTTCGATAGGAGACGCGACGAAGAAGGGGATTTAATTTCTTGAAGACATTCATCTTAACTTCATTAGTAACAGGAGTTTCTAACAGCAATTTTAATTCTATCTTCGATATGATTTAAAAGAGGTGAGGGTTTTCTGTCTTTATCATAAAAATGGCTTCAAATAGTGATCGTTGAATTTGGCGGTGATCGGGAGACGGACGAGTGGATAAATTCGCTTGGAGAGCGGGCGGAGAGGCTAGATACAAAATTCCTTTCGAAGTTGGCGGAGAGGCAAGCCAGGCCCGTTGTCTTGAGGACCGATCTCTTCTGTGTCTGTGCTCTATCTGCTCTATCTCGAATGCTATTTATCGATGATGCTACACATTCGTCTTAGGTATGTCTCGAATTCTTTTATGATAAATTCCCTTGCTAAGATATCCTTTACTTATTTAATTGTGAATCAGTGGACAGTCAGGGTTGGACAAGAATTTCAGCTACGTAAAAATTGACACTACTCAGCGATTTTAGTTCGAGCACCGTCTATCCATTCGTTCAGGAAATTCCTTCATTATAAACTGGACGTTTCCCTCAACAATACTTTGAAAAGAGAATCCGCTTAGTGATGGGATGGGGTATTTGAACTTTCCTGAAGGATGCAAATTACTCTCCTGACAAAGGCTTGGCTGGCCAAATTTATAATGGCATAGTATTGCATGATGTTTCTCCGGAGACTATCTGGAGAGAGTTTTATGTATTGTGCATCAGTGATAAATGGACCCTTAACTGTTCAAATATGACTGATGACTGAAAATTGTTTGTACCAGATAATTCAAGTTAGAAATTATGGGGCCTGTATGTAGGAGTCGCTGGTCTACAATTGCACAAAAAGAAGACGACGTATTTTTCCCAACTACAAAACTAGGATTTAAAATTCTCTGAACACGAATTTAAAATTTCGTGTGTAAAATTACCTATTACTCGATAGCTGGAAGTAAGTGAGCCTTCTGTCGTACACACTGATGTATTTCCCGTTTTGATGCTCATGATCACCTATTTATAACTTTGGAACGCGAGTAATTCCGTAAGTTAAAGTAAAATGAAGAGTGTTCTTTCATTAGGAAGTCAAGAAGTTTTGCTTGTCTTCCTTTTAATGTATGTATAAATTTGCTCTCGATAGTCTAATGATGCGTTTTGAGTAGATACTATTCATTATATTTGTTACGTGAGGGTTCTTCGTTTAATTTAATGTTTTTAAGATTCTCTTTCCCCATTTCCTTATAATTAATTCGCTATATGAGAAAAAAATTAGCTATGTGAGGAAAAGATTGTTAGGTTAATTGCTTCATTTTACACATTTTCCCTTGCAGAAAAATGCCCAACTTCCGGGTTTGCTTCGAGGAGGACGAGGAGGACGAGTGGTGGATGTGCCGGATGAGAGAAGAAAAAGTCGCTCTTCAGGTTCGTGAAAATCTTCCAAGTATTCAATTCTCTTTACAAAACGAATTATGCTGATGCATAGTCTTCACGGAAGCAATTATCTTGTAAATGATAATTCAAACATTCATTGTGAAATTTTTTTATTGTAAATGCTTTACAGTCTATTGAAGTAAGACAAAATCCATTGAAGTAAGAATTTCGTGGTTTCAGGGCTGCAGAAATCATTCAGTGACTTTTCTGCTTCAAATATTACGAATTTGCAAGTTTTGTAGTCTTTTTTTGTATTATTTCGTCACTTTTGATGACCGAAAGAATCTACATCAATGAAAGGAAACATTCCTGTACGGATTCGACATTTTCAAAATTATTCAAAACTTAAAAACGTAGAGGAAGAATTACAGCATCATTTTTTGTTTTCTGATAAGCACTGACGGTTTTTATTAATTTTCACGCAGTCAGTTTTCATTTATCTTTTGGATTGAAGGTTTCGTTAGCCATTGATATCATTTTGAAACTCTGGTAAAATATAACAAAGAAACTGCTCAGCATTTATTGTTAGCTACTATCAGTCTCGTCTTGTTTGATAGGGTGAATTAAAGTGTGCAATATACGTTTCGAAAACTTAATTTAAATCCCTTTTTACAGTGGCTGACATCTCCTGAAGGATTCGAGACTGTGTATATAGAAGAGACCCGCAAGTTCTACGACGTGAAGACTGGCCCCCTCTGGCGGGTTACCGTCATGCCCGCACTGGAGTCATCCCTGCCTGATGTTGACGACGACTTCGGTCATGTGTACCGCATTTTGTTTGGTCTGCACCACTCGATCACGGACGGCCATTCATCCATGCGCATGTGCGGTTTCTTCCTCGGCTTGCTGGACAAGGTCATTGAAGGAGTCGCAATCGATGACAAAGAACAATTCGGTTCACACGTTGGGCCAGAGCAGCACGACAAACTGGTTAAGGAAGTTCAGGCAATTCTGCACTCGAAACCAGACGTGGATCACAAGATGAGGGACGATTACAATGCGATGATTGATGCTGGATCGTTGTTAACCAAACTCTTCCCTCCTAAAGATGGAGACAAAGATCCTCAAATCTTGACGTTTTACGCTGAACTGGATGAAGCGACAACGTCTAGGCTCTCAAAGAAAATGAAAGCAGAAAAGGTGAGCGTTCATTCTGGATTTTTTTCCATAGTTCATGCAGCGTTCGTCGAAATGTTTCAGGAAGCGGGATTGAACCAAGAGACTTACGACATCGTTTCCTACCACGACGTGAACGAAAGAAGATACTGGGGCTGCGACGCTGATAAGTCGTTCGGACCTCACATTGGAATGATGAGAATTCTCTTTCCTGTCGAGAAGGATATTCATTCGAATCTGTGGGACAGCGCTCGTCGGTTTTATAAAGCATTCCACGAAAATGTTGATGGCAAACATATGTTCTACATGGACGTATTGGATGCAGAAAAGTTTCCTCCTGTAAAAAAATCATCCGATATATACAAAAACAAAATCCCATGTTTAACGGTGTACAATACCTCGAATATGGGCAATGTGACGAGCCTCTTCTTGAGGCCTGATGGGACTGAACATTCTCAAGTCAAAGCTGTGCAGATTAGGAGGTCTACTTCTGTGCATTCGTACATGACGAATAATGTATTCTGTTTGCAAGCCTTCCGAGGAAAGTTAGTCTTCTCTTTTGACTACAACACTCGGTACATATCGACTGAACTTGCAAAGAAGATCTTGGATAATGTACTCAACCACTTACGAGCTCATGCGGAGTAAGCTTGAATGAGAGGAGGGTACGAGTGTCTCTCTTTGTTGTCTACACCAGTACAATGGGCTTCTTAATCAGTTTGTTATTTCTATATTGCCGGAATATAAAGTATACTGTGGTGTTGTGTTGTGTGGGTCTTAAGGGTTCGGGATGAAACAAAAATGTAAGCCAAACAATCAGTATGTTAATTTAACCAGTTAATGTTTTGGTCAGATATTTTTTGGTTCATTTTATCTTGTGGTTTCCTTCGATGATTTATTCGTACAATTTCAATTATGGTGTTCTTTAAAAGAAGATTTTTACCTCGTGTCTAATATATACTGTGTTTAAAAATTAATATTCTCAAATACATATTGATGAAAATTCAAAATGTTGCAGTAAATTTCCTCATATCAAACGGAAGTATGGCTTCGTTCACCACCTGTGCCATGTTTGAATATCATAAATTGCTATTACCGTTGGAAATGTAATATTTTAGGAATAATTATCTTGGCTCAATTGAGTTAGTTTGTAATTGGTTAAAAAAAATTGTTTCGACTAACAATATAAATCTGCATTAAAGAACTTTTCAAAAGTCTACTATTCGTGCCGTTGAAATACGAAGTTGTACGTGGTATTTCAGAATTATTTATACAAACTTAAATAAATATTTCGTTTCAACGAAAGAAACACATTTTACTCTATGAAGGCATGTCTAAAATTGCTTAGTTTAAAAGTTACTGAGACCTGAAACTCAAAGCACGTCGATAGAAAAATAAGAAATCACAGAACCTTTAATAATTCCAACACGTTTTACCGTTGGGTTTTCAATGCCTTACAACTACTGGCGTGGTGAGGGATCTGAGGAATGGGTGGTTTAAGCTTCCTTTTTCAAAGGAAGTACTTCGTGGTCACGTGAAAAGCCTTGCCTGAGCCGAGGCTCGAACCCTGGTCCTCTCGGCTGTGAGACCATCACGCTAACTACTACACCATGGAGCCCACAAGAGGTCAGAACGAATCTATTATCATGAGCGAACATTAAACTTTGAAGGTAGGTTAGGTTTTCATAGCTATAGTAGGTGTTTAAAATTTCGTCCGTATGCTGAGATGCATGCGGGTTAGCGTCGTAGTTAATAAAGGGGAAGCTTCTCCTAATCCAACCTTATCCTTGGAAAAATCACTTACAAGTTCAGCACCTGTTTTATTTTTCCAAAGTTCATTCAATGCTCTGAACCGGAGAATAGATGTCATTAAATACCGTGTGTACCTTGAGACCTTGGCGCTATCGAAGGGCAAGTAGGACACATGAGCTCTCATCAGAGTGGTGTCCAATGAGCGTTCGCTCATCACAGTGGTGTACCTCAGGGACTGCTGTCCGTTTTTGGAAAAAGCTGTAGTGCATTCAGATGTATTGTTAGGTTTGAAATATTATACTACTTACTGTTCAAGTAAAATTTCCTCTAAAAAATATCGTTTAAGTATAAAATATAAAATATATTTTAATCAGTATGATTTATTTTTATATTTTAGTTTTAGATGTGAAAAAGCCCGAAAATGTTCGGCACAATGTTAGTTGAAAATAGGCGTTCATTCAGTGGCTATAAATGTAATTTGTTGGAATAGGAGATGCCCAGTCTTGTAAGGATAGTTGAAAATGTCAACTATCCTAACTAATCGTAGGCTAATATTTTTCTGAAAATGAAAATACAGGCATCCGTACGAACAAAAACATATCAAGAGGACACTAATTAATTAAATAGAAAATCCATCCTTGCAACTATGGCCAGTTAAGTTACTTGTGCGGTTAAATGAATATTTTCAACAAAAAATAACACGAAAGGATGAATTGTAACATTACGCATCACATTCGTTACCTTCGTAGCTGCGCAATCAGAATTACCAATTGTTACCTAGCGATATTTATGATAATGGGACAGTATACATACATATATTCGTAGGCATTCCAAAAAGTGAAATAACATGCTGGCTGATGATTTAAATTTTGTAGTCGACCAATATTTTAAACACAAGTCACGTGAATCAGTTCATCCAATAAGTGCTAACTTGCTTTGGAGTACTACAGAATGCCCACGCAAAATAAAGTTATCGCCCTGAAGACTTTTCACGTTGCCTCCTCTCGCTTGGTGCAGAATTGTTTATCTCTCTACATCGGAGGGAGCGCAAAAAGTGCAATAGTGGAGGTGATCCAGTCAAGGAAGGAAGCACCTCGCGTGCGTGAACGCAACTGTCCGCAGTGGGGACCAAAGCTCACGACCCAAGCCACCACTTGCGGCCAGGGCACGTCTGGCAGGTCGGTATCCGCATTAGGGAACCCCCGCTGTCACCCTGCTCAAAATGTACCAAATAGAGCGATACAGTCCAGGTTAGAGGTGCAAAGTACGTATAGAGAAGTATTAACTTTTATATATTAAATTAGAGCGAATCTAAAATTTGAATCAAAGCTGGTGATGTATGATGAACTCATGGAAGCCAAAACACAGGCGTTGGTCAATGTTGTATTTGAAATTGAAGTTCATTTCAATGAAAGGAAACATGATAAATGATAAGCAGAGAGATATTATGTTTGAAAACATAAAATAGGAAAATTTTGATCCCCCATAACCTTTTCGAGATATTGAAAAAAATCGTGCGGATAAAAGTGATTTCAAACTAGATCAATTTGTTTCAAATTTGTTTTCTTTTCAATTTTAAAAATTTAAAAATCATAAAACCATCCGGCAACGACTTTTTATAACCATACAACAGTGAGGGAAGAACGAACAGTTTTTACGTAATGTTTCAACCATTTTTTCGAGGGGAAATTCAAGTAAATAGCTAGCAGAGCATGCATGAATTGTCCTCATTTCACAAATTAGAAAGCATCTGAGGATATTGAGATGGTTTTGAAGAAATACCTCGAAAAGCAGCAAGGAGGTAATAAGGAGACGAAGAGCAGCAATGAAATAATAAGATGAAAAGCAGCAAGGAGGTAGTAAGAAGATAAAGAGTAGCAATGGGGTAATACGAAGATAAAGAGCAGCAAGGAGGTAATATGAAGATGAAGAGCAGCAAGGAGGTAATAAGGTTAGGAGCAGCAAGGAGATAAGAATGTTAGGTGCAGCAAGGAGATAAGAATGTAAGGTGCTGCAAGGAGATAAGAATGTTAGGTGCAGCAAGGAGAATGTTGGGTACAGCAAGGAAGTAATTGGAAGGTGACGAGTAGCAAGGCGGTAATAGGAAAATAATAAGCAAGAAGGTTATGAGCAGGACTCACGGGACACGAGTCCTTGTTCTCAGCACCAGCGCAAATGAGGTCCGTGGTGATGCCCCAGGGAGGCCGGAACAGGGGGTTCTCGTTGAACCTTTGCCAGCAGAGGCTCGACTCGATGTAGTCGATCTTGACCTTCATGAGCTTGTCGCTGCCTCCGAACGGGTCCTCTGCTCAACGGCAATGGAGCTCGTCCTTCAAGAGGTGGCCCTCCGACTCGAGTCGTGACAGGTGGTGGTGTTGAGGGGAGCAACGTGATGACGAGGTAACGTGGTGGTGATGGCGTAACTTGGCGATCGTCGCGGTGTGACATGTTGACGGTCGTGATGATGTGATGCAATCATGATCGTGACAATGAAACATGGTGATGATCAAGGTCATCACTAATTTCACTCATTCTTCTAATCACAGCTAAAAAGGTAACTAAAAGATGGATGGATGAGAGAACAGAGGGCAATTGCATCAATGGTGTATATATAAAATCGTT
This sequence comes from Orchestia grillus, assembly GCA_014899125.1. NCBI lineage: Eukaryota > Metazoa > Arthropoda > Malacostraca > Amphipoda > Talitridae > Orchestia > Orchestia grillus. The sequence goes on from VOMN01126149.1 coordinate 12,595, forward strand.
CACTAGTGGTGTGCCGGTCCTCCTACATGCAACCAATAGGGCATGCGAGTGCGACTATTAATTAACAACAGCCTCCCAAGAGTTTACTTTACTGCGAGGAATGATGAATGATTTAAATTCTAAAAAACATGGGGCAAGAACGACTCCTAACGAACCACTAAATTGAACAAGGTAACTTTAAGTCAGGATGAAATGCGCTTACTCCAATATTTATGGTGAAATTATAAAATATTGGTTCTAGAGAATGAATTTTGGCTACAAAAACTTAAAAACTTGAAGGGCAAATATTAGTCAAACTTGACCAAACCTTTACGGGCAGAAATTCTGTTATGTATTTAGCTAAGGAAATTAAATATTCTACTTTTGCAGCAAAGCGTGGTCAGCGAAGAAGTTTCAAATTAACTGCAAAATCACAGGCGTATTGAATAACCTGCGTAGACGGGAAGTGTTTGACACCTATAATGCTCTCGACAAATTTATGGGTCCAAGCACAAGTGTTGATTGTCAGAGAAAAAGAATTATACGGGAAGGCCCGAAGAAAATTTGTTCAAATGTGAAGAGTGGCCTCCCGTGTCAAATAATCACTTTTGATGTAGATGGTTATCTGGGCGTGACGTAAAGTAGATTTTAGGCCAAGCAGACCTAAATTCGCCAATTTAGAAAGAGGGTAGAAGAAGAGGGCGTGGAGAAAGTTGGGATCCTCAAGACGAGCATCGGGAGTTTGATTTTGTGCACTGCAGGTGGGAGGCCGAGGCCCGGGGCGCCCTTGCGAGCGGATGGCCCACACTTGGGGCACAAATTTGGAGCTTGTTCTCGGGAGACAACTGTGACATCTTTGGAACTTCGCCATCGAGTGCCGCTCAACCCACCATCGCAAAAAAACTTGGATTGCTATCGAGTAACTCTTTCGTATCATCACAGCAATACGAGATAAGTTGCAAATTCTCGAGATCTAACAAACATTATTGGAGAAGCATGGAGCATCGTCGGAATCAACGGAGGAACACCTCAGGGTGGCCAAGTCGAATGTACTTCAACGTGAGAGAGGATCACAAGCACTCTCGCTTGCGTCAAAATTGCACGCCGCATTTGCCGTAAAACTAAAATCATACAACAACGCAACACCTACGCTAGATCATCGCTAATGTACCACCATCGTGTACCTATACAAGCACCTTCTGTCACCACCCTGATTTGGGGCACATAAAACACCAGAGACATCATCAAAGCAGCTTGGCTCGCTCATTAGAAGGATCCCCGAAACAAGAATATGTCAGCTAGAACTGGACATTTACAGTGAAACATGAGCACTGTGAACAGTGATTCAAGGAAACCGCAGTGTTCAGAGAAATAATTCCCCGGAACATTTAAGCTCCGAGGTTTAGGTTGGACAATTGACTTTTTGGAACAAGCATATTTGTGCTACCTCGACGTTTGAAGCAAATTGGTGCTATAGTCAGTTAAAAATTAGTGATAATAAGTTGAGAAGTGGGGTATTTATTCACCGAAATTGGGTGTCAACGAGGTGCCGTATATTCATATATTCAGTGAATGTTGCATCTTGTGTGCTTTGGAATTCCTTAATTTGTGATTACCAAATGTCAGATCAATTATTGTAATTTTGTTACGTGCCTTTCCGCACCCCGTTAGACCCGAATTAAAATGCAGATTCTTGGAGAGATGCGCAGTGTTTCCAGGTTCTTTTGCACTCACTGGTTGGTCAGTACTTTTCCGTCCTTAATCTGGGAATCGCCAGTTTGAATAGAATACATCATTTGAGCGTAGAGATTTATGGAGTGACGGCCTACCAGTGAGTTTAGATTTGTGTCTGTGCCTCCCTGTATTATTTGATTTTCGTGATGCTACTACAATAGTGAATACGTTTCAATTTATATTGCGTTTTACTTCTCTTCATCTGTAGGTCAATGGGTGAACTCCTATATATATGTGAGAGGTATGAAGCGACCTCTCAACCCTCGGCGATCTGGCTCGTTGATCTAGTATAGTTTGTCATGATTACGTGAGCGAATACAACTTTCATAAATCTTGCTAATTGTCAAATCAATATCATGGTCATTTATTAATTGTGTCAATGTAATTACAAATTTTACCCATGTCCTTTAAGGATGGACACATTTCACAATTATCTATTTTTTTAGATTTCATTAATGAATATCTTGCACGACGAACCTCATCTCGTAACACATTAAGGAATAAATATCATTATATTGAGAATACATAGAATAGAGAATATTACATATAGCATTCCGTACCAGTCTAATGGGTACAATATACGTATTTCATAACAATCACTCATACTTGTGAAATGAATATCATTAATAATGGTTAATAACACAATCGAAACGCTTAGCGTTTATTTCATAAGTACGATTCCAAAAAAATCAAGCGATGAACACTATATTATATCCGGCTATAATCCTGTTCCCGATCAAGGCACTTGCTGAAAAAATGAAGACCTTCTTCTGAGACGCAACCAAAGGATGGAAAATTAAAGTGTCTTAGTCGACACTAGCAAAAAGATTCCGTGCAAGTATTGAAAAACGAGGACATGAAAAGGAAAAGTAAACAGAACAGTCAATCGTAGAACAGGTCGTCCGCACGGCCCCCCGGCCTCTTCCATTCACGTAAAAATGAAGTTGGTTAAATTTTGAGCTCAACTAACCCACAGCAGACTCCAACAAGCAAGGCCTATTTTGCTGTGAAGAGCTGTAATTTCTGACACAATGACGAGGATAGACACTATTTGTATCACCTCCCAAGTGAAGCATTCGAATTCCACACATCCACAGAGGGGCGCTTAGTACCCAAGATATGATACATATACTGGAAGAGAAACAGAAAGGGTTTGCCCAAATGCGTTGTTAATAAATATATACCGCACATTCATACATATATACTGCTGCGTTTGTCACTGGATTTCCAAATAAAGAAGTCTAAAATCCGATTTCTTAATAATTAAAAAAAAATATAAATTTTGGGAGATGTGAAATCAAATTTTCGCAAGAAAACAAACAGTTCATTTATTGAATTAAAAAGCATGCAGGCAAACCACACCGGCAGTAAATTCTTTACGATACAACAGCATTAGTGGCTGGTGGAAGGAGTACCACGCTTGGATTTTATACAATAAGTTTAAGGAATGAAGACAAATTTACTGCTTTCCTTTTGAACGGCAAGGTGTCTCCGTTCCTACTCTGACTGCAAACACTAGAAAATGATGACGCAAACTCAATTCCAGCTTATGGGGAAATAATTTTAGTGGCAAGAATGAACGTTGTTCCTGTTGAATACTCGCACACATAGACGGTGGTTCACTTATACTTGAAATATGCAGATCTTTTTATTGCACTTTATACATATTCGAGACTAACGTCTGGAGGAGGGACAGTTTCTAGAAGATTAACAATGGCATCGAAATGATTCAACTTTTCATTAGTTTTATTTCTCTCATAACGCAAGGCAATGTAATCAGGATATTCCGTCATTTCCTGGAATGTCATCTTCTTAAAAGTGTATTGAGCTCGCCAATGATATTTACGCCCATATTTGCTAAGAATCCAAATCACTTTCTTGAAGAGGCAGGAGTATACCACAAGATCAGTGGACCCGCCGTACTTCAAGAATTTCGTTTCAGGCCCATCATCAGGCATGACGGTTGTCTTCATCGCCTCTGCACGGCTTCGGATGCGCTTACGTACTTCTTCGTTAGTGTCTTCTTCTTTGCTGGTACTCGAATTGTGCATGGCAATGCTACGAACTAAATACCCGTCTGCGTCATCTAGCAATTTTGCTGCCTCCGTTGTTGTCCATGAAGCGCAAGTCCATTGATTTTCCCATCTTTGATCATCAAGCAGATCGACGACTTTTTTGTAGATCAAGCTGCGAATGAGTTGATGTTTTTCTTGCGATTGACAGTAATGACACGATAGAGCTCTATAGAGGCAATTCCCGTCACCCCTCATTCTGAGTAATTTTCTACCCTCTAATTGCAAAGCATCGAACAAAGTGGTGACTATACCATCATTTGACGTGTTCGGAATATTTCTACAGAGTGAGCAGTACCAAGATTCTCTGGGAACCGCATCAAGTCCTACGCAATTGACGTGAAACCAGTCTCCTCCGTACGCGCCTTCAGTGTTCTGTCGCCTGATGAACGATTCACAATTCTGTTCATTTTGACATCCAATCCAATCTGACGATGATTCGCCCGGAGAAGAAACGCAATAACTAGGGGTTGTATCGTTTCTGTTACGTGTTTTGGCGTACAAACATTGATGGTGTACGTTTACGTTTTTGTTGTAAGAGGATGTCTTACTTGGCTTTCGCTTGATCGTTTTTAATGGACTATCTGCTTGATTAGTCATTCCTTTATTTGCAAGATTTTCACTTGACTTATGCTTCACGTTGATACGCTTTATAAGTTTCCTTCTCTTACTAGTTGGTTCGTTAGATTCCTCCATGCAATGTTGCTTAGGCTTTGATTTTTTACCTCTACGAGATTCAGCCATACTGTTCAAAAGTGTAAGGACAGTTGAACTTTGCATACACAAAGCTTCAGATTTCATTAGAGCACCTTGATGACCTGCTTCTACAAAGTAATTACGAGCAAGAGCGGCATCCAGTTGAACGAAATTAGTATTAAACCGCAGAAAAACTTCAACGTTAACCATGTCGTTGGGTCCAGTACTTGAGTTTCTATCACACAAATAGCCACTCTCGAAGCGCTTCTCAACGCATTCGGAAATCTGTGACAGCACTCTCTCGGTTGTCGCCTGTGATGGTTTTAAGAGTTGAACGAACTCGATGAGTCGCAGCATATTAATCGAAATAGAGGGATGCTTCTCCTCATCAAAGAGTGTGGCAAAGGCCTCGATGTACCTAATTGCACTATCGTCAGCTTTAGATTGAAGCTTGCCACCAGCAACCGGGCGATAGCTCATCCGGAGGGTACTTTTCAATTCATTATAATCTCTCGTGAAACACTCGCAATCGAATTTTTCACAAATAGAAGAACATGCACGAAAAGAGAAATTCACTGTTCTGGCGAATTCTTGAAGAGAAATAATGTTCTTCGAGTTTTCTTGTACGTGGATAGAAAAAGCGGCCGTGGCGAGTGCGACAGACTTTGGAATGACTAAATAGTTACTAATCGAACTAAGCATGGAATCAATCCATTCTTCGTACGCTCTAGTGAGTTCTTCAGGCGTATGCTCATTTTCGCGGGTTTTAGGTGATAAACTTTCAGACACAGATGTGAGGTCGACTTTCACAGTGCGCGACTCAAAAGAAAGCGATAATTTTCCGTGGTGCATCACGTCAAAAGCAGTTTCTGGTATAGATTTGGCTAGTCTCAGTTTTTCTTCAAGATCTTCTATCAGACTGATGTACTCAAATGGACCAAATGCTACAGACTGAGCTTCTTTTTCAAGCAAAGAAACTTTTTGATATATTTCAGTGATAAGCATTACTCGCGCAATGAATGAAGACGAAGATACAAGTTCCAAGACACTCAGAGCTTTCTGCCATAAATTGGGGTGGTCTTTCAAAGATGGCAAGGATTCAGTTAAAATTTTAACGTTTTGCAAAACAGCTTGCGTCAGCTGTGGCAAATACTCTGCAAATCTAGTAGAGAAAAAGGTCGGAATTACTCGAAATGTTGCTCCTTCACTGACATTTATAAATTGCTGAACGTGTGCCTTGACATTGTGATCATTAACAAAGAATGCGATCGTACGGCAGTCATCAATCGTTTTTTCGACCCACTTGGGGAGATTTTCAGTCATGAGATTTTCGACTTTGTGGCTGAAGTCCGGTAGTCTTTGGATGTTTTTGAAACTACGATTTCCTTTCATGCATTCAGCGATCCCATGTTGCGATCCTACCAGAGGAGAGGCATTGTCGGCAGTAATAAAAGCCACTTGCTCACATCCCATGAATTCACTCACAATGGACTTCAGATGTTCAGTTGAAGATGCCACGTCGCCATTTCGCACTGCAGTACAGGCTAGAAGCTGCTCTTTCGGGAGGCCGCTTTCGGACAAAAAAGAAACTACAATTACTTGCCTCGTGACATCTCTGGCTGCTGTCATTTTATCAACAAATAGAGCAACCATTGGTTTTAGTCGAGTAGAATGGTTAGGGGTTGAAAAAAATGCTCTAGAATTTCCTTTGCATGCTTGATAGCTTGCTAAAAGTATTTTCGGGACAGCCGTATAGGACAAATGCCTGTTTCCAATAGGATTCGGTGCATCATTTGGACAAACAGTTTTCATGAGAGCTCCAATTTGAGGAAGCATTCGATGTGGGAGACAATTAGATGCCATGAACACTCCAGTCTTCATCAAATTTTCAGTCGACTCAGCCACATCATTAAACGTTGGACGTCCCTCTTTAATTTGACAGTCGTCATCCTTTTTATGTCTGGCAACCGCGATCGAATGCTGTTTGGAGCCTAAATGTTCTCGCATATAACGGTTTTTAAGTTTTACTGACTCGAACTTCATTCCACTTATCCAGTCGCGGCCCGAAGAAGTTTTCTTCATATGAGCATGCGAGTACTGCAGGCAGAGGAGGCAAATGTACTCGTGAGTTCCAGATGAGTCGATACGAAAGCCGAAGGATTTTTCAATATTTTTCAGTTCAATTTGAACTTTCGGTACTGCCTCTTTAACGTTGACATGACCCAACTTCGAAGTTTTCTTGGAACAGCAGCAGTTTGCTTTATTAGAGTGATCACACGTGGCCATAATTGAAGCTAATCCAGCCTGGACAATTTCTTCCAACGTTTCTAGTTTCTTGCAGCACTCGCACTCTGCTATGAGAAATATGAACTTGCTCGACTTCTCATTGACGGATTCCTCAAGCTTTTCCTCGTGGTTATTTTTCATATTTGCATCGGTTGCTTGCCCACTAACAGTTTGTTCACAGTCACCTTCTGCTGTCTCCAGATCACACACTGGTTCCAATTCCGCGGAAGGAACGAAACTTTCACGACTCGGGTCGGCAGATGACCTCTCTGGTTGCAAGGTGTCGTTGGAATTCGCACTGCCCAGTTCATTTTCTATTTCAGTTCTATCCGCGCTGGGATTGTCTTCAACATTGTTAATATTTTTGGGATTGCAACGTGGCGAATTCAATGTTTGTCGCGTTTTGCTCACATATCGCATGTATTCTGCACGGTGTGACTTAAAGTGGCGCAGGAAATTATACGTACGCGTCCCTAAACAGCGGATAACTTTAGTTTTCTTTGTGCAAAAGTTACACGTTCCCAATGTCACCATTCCATCTTTTCTGATGTTCTTGAAAGCATATTCAATGGCCTTATGCATGTTGAATTACTTTTGAGGCAACTATTATATAATGATGATTTTATTGATGACTCAAGTAAATTCTGAATTGAATAAATTAACGAATGAATGAACGGATGCTGAGCGTAAGGTGAATAAGGAGGGAGCTATACGAGCTAATTGGTCAGAAGATGAGGACCTGCGGAAACAATAATTTATCCATTAGGAACACAGCATGTTAGTCCAAAAACAACGTGTTTACAGTAAACAAACAATCAGAAAAATGTCAATGCATGTGACACAAAACCACCATACAGCTACGTATCAACAATACATTATGACACAGACATAAAGAACATCAGAAGACGTCGGTATAAAGCACTCTCTAACGCCTACAACATGTGGCAGGTTGTAGGCATTGGTATGGCTTTAGTAAAGCACGTTAAGAACACCTTCACTCAACTTTTAACTGATTTATAAGCTTGATCAGGTAAAATGATTATTTCTTTCCAGAGGGCACACTCAATGTGCTTATTATGCCTGGGTGGAACGCCTCTGTGGTTTCGAGCGAATAAAAATTATGTTTTGAATCACGAAGACACGAATAAATATTGTTCAACAGAATTAAAAAATAAGTTCACAGTACAAAGAGCAAGCCCTGGCTACGGTTTTTTCCGGTTAACAAACATCTTGATAACATTTAAGACCACAATAATATTTGTCTTCACAATAATTTGCATGCGAGAGCATTCAGAAAGTATGCAGAAACCAATAATCATTGAATGAATATCCAAATTTGAATGCGGAGGCCGTAATTTCGATTACGTTAACAGTAAGTACTCGTCAGAAGTTCAAACCTTGCACCGATCTACACAATCGCGACCTACCAAACCAGGAGCCGGATTATAATTATCAAAACTATCGTACGTGGTCGGACTTGCGTGAAAAGCTTGTTCAGCGTACCCTGATCGTAAGTTTAGTACTATCGAAGACATCTTAGCGAGAACTTACGCCAAACGGTATTTTCGAAGCACTTTGGCCGGTAGCCAATCAAAAGGGTTGAAATTTTTAAACATTGTAGAAGATAGTCACGTGATAATGGAGGCGGAGCGACAGCGACAGATTTTTACGATGACGAAATTATGGCTTTAATAAATTTCTGACGACGGATCAGAGAAACGACGCTCATTATTTTATTAAAACGATATTCCAAGGAAACTCTTACTAAATAATGGCACTTGATTGCTTCTACAGGATTAGGATAAGAATACCCATCAATTTATGACTTTAAAAATAAATGTTATATGACTCTAGAAGAAATTTCTATTATTTTAATATACTGATCAAATACCTTTTTTTCTCTCTCAATGAAATCTTCATAAATTATGAAGTTATTATAAGAATAACAACAATCACAATAGCAAGTAAATTGTAGCAATCTCGATTAACACTTCATAATTATCATATACGTTCAACGAAAATTTCTATAAAAAACATAGTTAGCACGTGAATCTCGGCCAGCAGCTCGTGTATACATGCACTTCACGCTAATCGTAACTTCACTTACGAGAGCTCTGAGGTGTCGCAAAGTTACGTGAAAACTTGCGTGAAAATCTCGATCGTAACTTATTTGCTAACAGCACACATCGTAGCTACGTTCACTTAGCTGGACTTACGCTACCAGCTGATCGCGGCGACGTCGAAGTAGTTTTGATAATACGGCCCCAGGTTATTCAGCCAATGGGAGGGTCCATGCCAAAGAGCCTAATCACTCCCTTAATCGACTCAAAACGATCATTGGATCCCGTTTCAAAAGGACGCTGCTGTTTTTTCATAGAAAGCGAAATGCAGTTTCTTGGCACATAGTATACACGCGGTAGCTAGTTTTTCGTACAAAGCTAAATGCAGCCGTATCGCATGAATAATTTAGTCGCTATAAGTGAAGAAGACGATTTTCAATCATAAATTCTTCCAATTAAATCGATCTAAAAACTTGAAATTATTTCACAACCACAGGACAAAATTTACCCTCGACGTTATAACCTTCGCAGTTTGGTCTCTGAACAACTAAAATTCACAGAGCCTTTTGCTGCACTGTCCCCACGTCGCATCCCTTCGAAACTTGCAGAATAATCATTTCATCGCTCTTCTCATCCACATCTTCGTAGATACTATTCCATGAAAAGATTTTAAATAAATGAAAAAAATGCATTTCAAGTTTTCAGTGAGAATTGATCGCTAAGTTCCAAAGTCATGAGGCGTTGAATTCATAATTTATTCAATTTGCATGGGGTTATCTTTAATGGCTATTTACGTCGAATTTTTCTATTTGTCATATTACTACCGATACATATATCTTTCCTTAGCTAGCACACGCATTCTTAAAGAGCAAAAGCTACGTTTATCTTAACTATAAGTTGAAAATTTAAAAACTCGTGTATCATTTCCTGCATACTACGGCGCATCTCAGGCGCTTCGCAAAACACGTACATGAACAAAAACCACTGCCAAGAATTACCAACTAAACGCACACAGCGAAGACATAAGAAGACTACAGAGGTAACCGAGCTCAAAACCCCTGCTTACCACAACTCGAGTCTTGCGCCAAGGGGTCGAAAACGCCAGCAAGATGGAAGCTTCAGTTGTAGACAGAAATGCCAAGCCCTTCTCACGTAAGCAATGGCCACGCAGTGACTGCACAAGCAAGAAAATAGAAGTAGGGAACATCGTTTAGCGAACATTTCAACTGCATATGGGCTTACCTAAGGATTTTCAAAATTAATTTTCTACAATTAAGTCGTAAAACACGCCGATATTTGATAATCATTAATAGCGTGCTTTATTAATTTCATTCTTTCAATCGCAAAAGTCTCGACATCACAAGTAACACCAAGATCGACTATTTAAATCCCGAGTTAAAATTCATTTTAATGATTACTAGAGATCCTACTGTGTCATACTTGCCCTTCGTAATGAACAGAAGCGATCTAAGCGATGAATTCAATTAATAAGCGTTGCAGCTAACGAGTTCTTGTGAATCGGGATCAACATTCTCGAGGAAAAGGATTTATGGATGCAGTGTGAGCAAGCGTATAAAAAATGGAGAGGTTTGTAGCACTGATTTTGACTAACACTAATTTCTGAAAGCCCGCGTTAAACTTACAGGAACCCAGCGTTGAAATTATAAAAGCCCCGAAGACGTCGATCAGACAACAGATTTACGACGAAGATAATGTCATTCACATACAGTCAAGCACAAATACAACATGACATGAAAATAAAGCCACGCATTAAGAAAATGCAGCTGAATGAAGAGATACGCAAGCAGAACAGCAGTTTATATACATTGGGACAAATTAGTTTTCAAAATCAACAATGGCAGGAAAGGTAAATGACAAAACACGTGACAATTGAGCATACATTGACTCTTGAGCACATAATTGAAAATATAGATGTGAGCGTAGGTGCTGTTGGAACATGGATGCAACCTTCAAATCTATCGATGATTTATGACGAACATGCAAGCTTGTTATATATTTCCCCCTCAACACGTTGGGGCAGAGTTTTTGATCTGAGAGGACTCCACCAAGCTCACCAGCAGCCATGGCCGCACTCTACAGCACACTGAATCCTGGTCCCTTAGACGGCTGGCGACACAGCCGTTTGTGTTTAAATTAAGTAGTGTGAATAAAAGTTCAGAGTATCTATGTGAAATTTGGTGTTTCACACTAGAGAATATATGAACATTAGTACAAAGAGGACTACCACCTTGCCGTAGAAAAACCTCATTGCTCCAACTCGTTTCATTAAGAGAATTTTTCGCTGAAGATATAGCAATGAAGATATAGTATTCGCTAACAACAAAAGAGCAAATAATATACTCAAAGGTTTAATCAAATTAATATACAAAATTAGTGCAATAAATTATACAAATTTACCCATAGACACACGAAATGTTCAACTAAACAATTAACGGAACCGATAATAATGGGGAAAGCGCATTTGGATGCACACTAAGTAAATGCAATAAAGTGAATGAAGGTATTCATGTTATCATTCAAATAACTATACCTCGTTCAAATACGTATTCAAGAGTTTATACATATTCCAGTGGAATGTAGGCACATGTGTGGTCTCAACACAGGATTCCCTATGCACAGAAAAAGCAAATTAAGAAGGAAGAGGAAGAAAAGACCAAGAAGAGACAGCGAAGAAGGTGTAAAAATTGAAAGAAGCAAAACGGGCACGAAATTTAGAAGTCCCGAAGTCCTATCTATAGCTGAGGTAACCTAATTCAAGTTAATTATTTTTATTAATAAATACACACTTGACCTAAGAAATTACATCACCGTAGCACAACACAGTAACATAGTCATCACTTTAATAGCTTACTCACTGACATTTATCAAATAATTAACGTCCCATGCCGCTACAAAAGACGGTATACATCATTTGAAATGAAATATATTTCTCTCCATCACTGATACGGACTGCCCGCGTTGACAAAATTTTGCTTACTAGGAATCGAAAGTCTGGACCCGTAAATTCTCCCCTGTTACATTATGTAGTACATAAATATGTGAATAGCTTACACATAAAAAATCGAGAAAAATATATACACTGTCCGCACTGTGAAGATATTTATGAAATTATTAGGATTACAAAATTATCATAGATAACGGAAAGATCAGCAGGATATTACTAGCCAATAATCGGCGTAGATGAACATGGTGTTCACCAGCAAATTTACAGTACATCAATGATTTGTTATTAATCATTGATGTGCGGCCCTATTGTTCCTAAGTTCATGTTGTTCAACTCTGTGTGGCACCCCAGCGACACCCCAGTGTGGCCTCGGCGTGACGGCCGAAATTTCTCCAAGAACATCCAAGTACAAGTGCTGTAAATTGAAGGCCTTCATTTCTATATGGGTTGCCCTAGAAGCCTTGTAGCTTATTCGGGCCCACATATGGTATATATCCTGATCCCAGTTCTTCGTCATTCTTCATTCGATTGTAAACCTATATCTGATGTACATTACTTGTGGTAAATAAATGTTTCGAATGTTTCAAACCAGCCACAAGTAGCTGAACATCATAAACTTAGGATCAATAGGGCAGATGAAATAGGTCTGTTGACCCAGTTCACCTACGCCTATTCTTGCCATTGTGAAAGGTTGTTGACGCGTGAAATACAGGGTGTCCATTGAGTCTCTTTACCATCTCACAAATTTATTATAAATGCAATTGATAAGATATTTTATTTAGATTTGTTCTATTCTATTCGGTATTTATTAAAGTTTATAATCCCATTTTGCATTTGGGTGTTTCAGGAATCCTGACTGTGAAAGAGGTGATGTTAAATGGACCCCTAAAAATGGCTACCCCTCAAAAGAAAGCGCAACGTGTCTCACGGTTTATTGCAACAAGATCGGGTAGGCAGACTCTGAGAAACCACAGAACTGTGCAGTAATGTCCCGTATCGAACAAAGGTACGAGACATTACTGACCTAAAGCAAAGGATTACTGATGCCGTTGCCACAATTGATAAGGCTATGCTACAGCGAATATGGCAAGAAATCGAGTACCGTCTTGGTAAACTTCGAGCATCAAATGGTGCTAGGTAGAAATCTATTAAATGAGGTAAAAATAATTAACAAACGCTAACTACAATAGAAGAAATCTGAATAAGATATCTTATCAATAGGATTTGTTATAAATTTGTGAAATGGTAAAAAGACTTCATGGACTTCCTGTACATGCTGTGCTAAATGTTATCCAAGTACAAGCAATCCTAAACCACCAAAATGACTGCATATACTAAAAGCTAAACCAGACACCCCTGTGAACCCGTGAAAATGCGTCTGTCCTCCCAGCCCCCAAAACCGGCCTCTAATGGTTTGAGGACAAACGCTCGGAAACCCTCTGAAAAAAAACACACTCATATTCATCGAAGGGATAAAGATAAAGCAGCCCACATATCTGAACTTATTGGACCATACACTTCATGAACCTGGAATTACACTTCATCAACCTGGAATTACTCTTCAACAGGAGCTACCTCCCACAAGGCCAACCTTGTTGGTATGCTGTGCTAAATGTTTCACGTTAAATATATGCTGTGCTACAAGTTATTTGCGCGTGAAATCCATGCTGTACTGAATTCTATGCTTTATCATCTCAAGTTACCAGAAAGTATTTTGATTCATTATCATGAGCTCACAATAAACAAATGTGATAGGTCTTCGCATTTAGACATTTTAGGTTAAGTGTTGAACCTCTATATCTAGCATCCATTCTAGTCTATTCTATAGTCATGTGATTACTCGTGTACAACATATTTTATCGTTTCCAATTTGAACTGAAGATAAGCAAAGTACTGCTCGAAGCTCAAAAGCAAAAAGAAAAATTAAAACCTAGAACTAGTATGTTTCTAGCTGTATTCATTTTGTGTTTTTACACATTAGACTCCACGTAAGTTTGGAAATCAAAAACTAGCTCGATAATAAAGAGCCTCTACAACATGCCTGCTGCAGTTCACTTTAAACTCGAACCTAGCACTCGCAAAATCTCCAGGAAATGAAAGACAATATAACGTCTGTTGAATACCAACATAAAGGCGATACTCTACATATGACGAATGCTATTGTATGTGTTTAAAACTTTCTGTCTCGGGTACTCGAAATATGTACTCTCGATACAAGAGTACGCATTTCGAATACCTGAGACAGAGAGTTTTGAACACATCCAATAGCGTTCGTCATGTGTAGACGAACAGGTGCTGCTGGAAAAACGAAATACGTACTCTTGCACCAAGAGCACATATTTCGTACACTCTGAGCTAAAATTTTTGGACACCCAAATCGCCGAGTGCTAATAATAAGTACGCCATGTGTCGGGGATCGCCTAAGCAGTGCGAAATGACGTCCGTAATCGTACGGGGGTCCTCAACGCGCTCTAAAAAGCGACTGAAGTCGTGTAAGCAACTCAACAAAGAAAATTAATGAACCCTTCAAAAATGATTTCACACTAGCTGTACTGGATTATCCGTTGTTGTGGCTCAATTGGTTTAAATGGAGAAGACGCATATATGAGGTCAATAGACGACGAAGTTTTTCAGCATGCAATGTTTTCCAAGAAGCATACGCGTGTTTTCATCAGCCTATAAATAAAAACACCGACGTATTCGAATGCAGCGATATGCCAAATTTTCAGATCAATCGGCGAAGAACTATCTGAAATTTAAGATTTTGAACAAACGAACACTTATATATATATATATATGAAATCATATGTATGTATATACACAGATGAATGCTATGCAAACATTTAGAATGCATTTATATATGTTCTTCATCTTTCGACTCTTGGCTCACTTTCAATATTTTGGCAAAAGCTACAACGTAAAATTTACTTAACATCCTTGGCTAAAACGTTTGAATACATTTCGAAAAAAAATCTTACTAATAAAAAATAATGAAAAGACAGGAAAAGGAAGGCAAAAAACAATCATTCTATCAGAGTTGACGTAACACAACACTCCGGTTTTGAAATACTTCATTGTATATGGCAACAACCGATAAAACACGAGACACTCGGTTCTCACTGATTCAGTCGTAGAAAATATACATGAATGTGGGTGCTGCTGGAAAGAAATCCAATCATCAAATTTACCGATTATTTTTGATGGGCATACCTGACCAAATGATATCTTTGCCAGGACACGTGAGGACAGAGTCTAACCTATGAATGAACTTCACACGGGAACCACCACTTACGCTTGCACTCTACACTACAGTACACAGACTGACAAACTAGCCGTAGTCAGTCACTAGTCACAGGCGACCAAACCAAAGAAACTGTTCTACTCAATCTGCGGTCCCGTTCATCCTCAGAGACGAAGTTACGGCACCACAGAACTTTTCTGAGCGACAGGGGCACACATGTTACACGGCGGTTAGAGCAATGTTTTGGTTAGAGGCAGCTCGGATGCCACCTAGTCTTTTTCTCAATCAAACACGGATTCGTGTATGGAGGCATGAATAGAAACTTCAAATACAAAACGATAATATTCACACTAAAAAAAGAAATAGAAATTCAGGTAAAAGACAATGTTGTTTTCCTGAATCCACATACGATGGGTTACATTAAAGTGCTAAGGTTATTACCATTATAAAATTTATCACCCCGTACCCGATGAGAAGTTTTGCTGTCAACTTTTGCTAAAGACAGCAATTTACATACATATGATGAAGTCGGTTACAATAAAAAGTATTTTGGACATTGACTCTTACCTTCGTTAGCTTAGGTAAATGATTTTGAAAAAAATTACAACGTCGTAATAACAAGTTTTTATCTGCGTAATATGTCTTATACACATAATTTATGAGTTTCAAATAAGGTACAATGAAATGCTCGATTGTACTAGCTGATACTTTATTAGTAAAGTTTTGAGTGAATGAAAATAGACTCTAACTTTAATTCATTAGTAATTTAATGAAGGGAATGGTTTTCGCTAACAAGTCAACAATAGAAACGTGGAAGAAAATGAAATATAAATAGTTTGAACTTTTCGACCTTGATATCATCTTCAACAGAAGATTTCGAGGCAACAGGGTAAATATTAGACATTCATATTTGGAACTGAATCCACTGATCACCAAAAAATATGTTCATGGCAGATGAACATGATTGGAAGAAGAACTTTAATCAATTCCACCTCGTTTAACCGTTAGGTTTTCAATGCCTTACAACTACTTGCGTGGTGAGGGATGTGAGGAATGTGTGGTTTAACCTTCCTTTCTCAAGGGAAGTACTCCCTGGTTACGTGAAATGCCTGCCTCAGTCGAGATTTGAACCTTGGTCCTCTCGGCTGCGAGGCCATCACGCTACCAGTACGCCAAGGAGCCCACATTTGAAGCACAAAGTTCGCTCTCAGCACTTTGTTAAGAAATGATTTCACTTTACGAATATGAGGAAATTGTAAGGTACAATTGCTAAAATTTGCTGATAAAGTAAAATTTTCAATTCGGGACAGGAAATTTTCCAGGAACCTCTATGTGAAACAAAAATAATAAATCCACTCGTAGAATGACTAGACTAGCAAACTTGGCATACAACACGTTAAGTAAGCGCGCCGATTTTCCAGGAAAAAGTCTAATGAGGCTGTTCAAGCAACATACTTATGAAATCTACTAGAATAGAACTAAGAACATGTGCTGCAGTTAATATTTCTTACATTTCTCCCATACAAAAAATAATTTACTAGTCTTTAGTCTTTTCTATTAAGTATCGGCTCAAATCTCTACTATAATACTGCAGGGTGTTTAGAAAAGACAGCACCTCTGTAAATCCTAAATAAAATTTTTAACTTTAAAGTAATAATTAAAAACTATAGCCCATGGAAGAGAGAAAATTCGAGGAATTTTATATGTTTTAATTAAATGTAAAAAATAACTTTTATATTTTTTCCCATCCTTTGCAATACATTCTTCACATCTTTGTTTCAAACTGGTCGTAACATTTTGAAACGTGGCATGACCAATATGGCTAATTTCTCTTGGAATATTTTTTTTCAGCTCATCAATATTTATAGGGTTGTTTTTCTATACTTTTCCTTTTAAATGACCCGGTAGAAAAAAATCGAGAGGAAAAAGGTCTGGAGATGGCGCAGGCCATTCAATGAGGACGCTTCTTGAAATAAATCTGTTTGTAAACTGTTGCTTTACACGAGCGATATTTGCATTTGCTGTATGAGCTGTCGCTTCATCTTATTGGAACCAATAGTCTTGCATAATATTTCCACAAATTTGTGGTATTAAACATTCATTAATCATTGTCAGATATTGATTTACATTTACTGTTGTAGCGTAACAAACACGTCTTCGAAAAAGTATGGCCTGATAATTTTTGATGAACAGTATCATAGATAGTCATACATAAATAATCTCTGAAATTTTCTTTTCCGAATGGTATATGTTTTTAATTACTGCTTTAAAAATAAAATATTTAGGATTTGCAGGGGTGCGGTCTTTATAATTCTGAACACCCTTTATTTCCCAGATTAATCCCTTTCTTCTTAACTTAACACGAGTAACTGAAATGCTTCTATAACAAGAGAACGACTACAGAACAACTGATAACGAGCTTTATATTTTTTTAATAACATCTAGTTCATTTGATATATTCTTAACATTAATACTTGAACAGTAATGGTAGCAGCAGTGCTCGCTCGAAAAGAGCAGACGAAGCGGCTTCAAATGTCAATTACACCGTCACCACACAGCCTTTTTCAACGTAGATGCACGCAAGCCAAGTCAGTTGTTTGGTGACCCACGCAAGCTAAGTCAGTTGTTTGGTGACCCACGCAAGCCAAGTCAGTTGTTTTGTGACCCAAGCAAGCCAAGTTAGTTGTTTGGTGACCCAAGTAAGCCAAGTCAGTTGTTTGGTGACCCACGCAAGCCAAGTCAATTCTTTGGTAACATGCGAGGCTTTGCACATGAACATTAATGTCAGCTTACTCTACTGTCAAGCAGAAATTTGACCAATTTATAAATTCATGTGTTACACCATCTCAAGATATTACAGGAACGGATTTCTTAAAATAAAGATCGTGAATGGCTAAGAACTTACCCCACAGAGTAGATACGACATCCACGCGTAAAATCGTATTCGTTCTAGCGGGTACGAGCTACATCCTCCTCCCCCACTACATGTGAGGTAAAATTTTGTCGTAGATCCAATCCAGTTCAACCGTTGAAGGAGTAAAGAAGACTGGGTAATATTTACTTCAGTGCGGCCAACTGCACAGAGCGTCCTAATCATCGTAGTCTTCACTTGGTGTCATTGGATTTTTTCTGAGTGGCAAAACCCATTTCGAAAGGCTTAAAGAAAACGTAACATGGAAAGATATCCAAACCATTCCCATGTTAATAAACTGTAATGACGCCAACTGTATTTAAATTAGTGTCCTTTCATTCGCTCTGACAACCGCCGTTATCGTTACATTATGCTAAATTAACGAAGCTAACTAGCCGTTTCCTAAGCAAATTTAGCTCTCATTCCTAATATATTCTACATTATTATTTCAAATTAGTTTTACTTGACAGCTATTAAATTCTCCAAGTATACTGAATAAATTTATTTTTACATCAAAAACAACCAAGAAAAGGGGCCTCAATGATGCTCCTGAGTCACTCTGTTTAAGCGAAATTTTAACATCATTTATTGAGAACATTTGTTTTCTTCATTTTCGGTTAAAATGCATTTTCATACATTTTCCACGGAAAAATTTATTGAGCTTTCATTTAAGAAAAATTTGAGCTCTCTAGATGGAATACGCAAGAAATTAGAGCTAAATAAAATTTCTTCTTAGATCTTGTTTTTCTGTCATATAATTTCGATCTGAAAAGTGGTGTCGCGAAACGGCCATCCGTTCGTATCCTTACCTAACCTATACAACGTCCAGTACTATACCAGGAAGGAAGAACCTTTATTAATTCCAACACGTTTTATCGTTGGGTTTACAATGCCTTACAACTACTGGCGCGGTGAGGGATGTGAGGAATGTGTGGGTTAAGCTTCCTTTTCCAAGGGAAGTACTCCCTGTTTACGTAAAATACCTTGCCTCAGCCGAGATTCGAACACTGAACGTTTTGGTTTCGAGGCAATCACGCTAGCCAATACGCCATGGAAGCACATTAACAGGAGACGGGTTGTACAAGATAACTGCTTAAGTTGGTTTTTACTTAAAGACCACCAGCACAGAGATTCTAGCCACACTTTGGTATTTTTGCATTCCTAAACGGTAATGAACAAAGAGGAATTAGGTAAAAGGTTAAGAAAGGTTCTTTAAAATATAAATATTGAAGTGCATAGCAGTAGATATAATGTGCAATAAAATGATCATTCACTCAAAATATACAGATTTGCACCAGTGTTCAGGTTCATACTCGTAATAAACGGATAAAACGACGCTAAAAAAGTTACATCCATCACGTTTCTGTGAGAGGATCCTCGAGTAAAAATGAACCACTTTCTTTAATAATGTTAAACCACAACAAATGGCCAGTAAAAGTTATCAAAATTTATGCGTTTTTGTACCCTAAAACTTTTAGTATTTTTGACCGTCGTGTCAGAACTAAAACCTTATTCATTAGAGGTCAATAACAGGTCAGATTCAAATACTAACCTCCACTTAAAACATATTATTCCGTAATTAACTCACTGTTATATAAAAGTACCGAAAAAAATTCTAGCACGTGTTGTTTCTTGTTTCTTAGGGATACCACAAGAGCTAGTGTTTCATATAGGCACATACCAGTGTCTAGTCCTTAGGCAAGTACTGACGATAAATTTCTGTGTTATATCGTTTTAGGTAAGCCGTTAAATGTAAAAATCACCTTAGAAATCTATGGCAAATACTTACTTTCCACATTCAGTTCAAATATCTAACATAATTCCAATTTACCTGGACACGATCACTTCACCGACCACCATTCATCCGCCATCTTTCTCAACTGATGGTGTTAATTAAATGAATCAATCGTGATATGTAAAAGTGAACATTGTCACTGGTTTATAGAAAATTTGCATGAAAGCACTACGGTTTAACCCGTAAAATTTTCAAAATATTTTTTCCATTAAATATATTTTTGTGTAGAGTAAAATTCAGTACAGTATAAATTTGGGATAAACTTTGTTTAGACTCTTTCAAACAGCTGACGAACGAATGCAGCCCGCGCCTAAAACACAAAAACTGGAAGAAAAATATGATAATAAGGATTTAGTGACTAAAAATATTGGTCGAATGGTAGAATAACCCTATTTTGGTATACATGTAAGAATGTACCAAAGCAGAAGAGGATTGGAAGCTCAATGATTCTTTATTTACAGAATGTTTTGGGGAATAAGCCCATGATTTTACTAAAATAACAACCGACAGTAACTAGCCCGAAGGCGTGGAGGTCTCCAATGACTAACAATCTTACCCCACCTATTCATTTAGCACAAAATTATGAACCGATTAGCTTAGAAAAAGAAAGACTCATGTTATAATATCAATTCAAAAAATTACTACCAGCTAATAACATATTTGTATAATGGCAGATCAAAAAATCAACTACTGTTTTTACCTTGGTATGAAGTCTCAAGTGTGAACTGTTACATGTGGAACTGGAGTAAGTTGAAATTAGGATGTGTACCCAGAGCAAAAGTAGTGAATAACAATTGATTAGGTACATTGTATGATTAAGTAACTAATAAGTGTGATAGTAAAATCTTTCAGAGTGTGTTTCATGAGCAGAAAGAATAAGTCTAGGGGCATGCTACTGAACTTCTTCCAAGTCACCTTCAGATTCATAGAAGTTTGGATGTAAGTTTTTCATCAACTTTTTCCTAAGGTCCCTAAAATAGAAGTTTAGCAACACTGGCATTTTTTTTAATTTAATAATGGTAATGAACAACGGCAAATTTATTTAATCAAGGTTAAAATTGGATTAGGATAGTTCTTTTACATATAAATATAGAAGTGCAGTCATCATGATCTCAAAATATATTCATTTGCTCTAGATTTTATCATCATATCTGTTATACATGGGTAAAAATATAGTAAAAAGGTTGCATCCAAAAGTTTCGGTTATGTGAGTGAAAAAATCAACTAAATATTTTATGGGGTTCAATGAAAATTGAAACTAGATTGTTGACTCAGAATTTTTTTTTGTGCAGGCATATGGTAAATGACTCATTGTATGCTCATATGGTGTATTTTCTAAACTAATGTATGAGTTAATATATTTAGGGGTACATTTTTGACGAGCTGACTTTCCCAATATTTTATTATTGGATGAAGTCCAACAGTGTGATCTCAAAGGATTTTTTTGACAAATCTACTTTACAAAAGTTTTCTTGAAGAAGTGCATTTCATAAGATATGTGTACTCATTTGATGGCACAGGATGGGTCATGGGCAATAGGTATGGTTAGTAAAATATATCTATCCTATTCTATGAGAACTATCATTCCTTGGGAGACACTGTTTTACAGAACCTTTATTAATTCCAACATGTTTTATCATTAGCTTTTCAATGCCTAACAACTACTGGCATGGTGAGAGATGTGAGGAATGCTGTTTAAGATTCCTTTCCCAAGAGAAATACTCCTAGGTTATGTGAAATGCCTTGTCTGAGCCAGGATCAAACCCTGAATGCAAGGGATCATGCTAACCAGTGCACTATGGAGCCCACAATATATGTAAAGAACAGTGTCTCCAGGGGATGGCAATCAGTGTCTGTTAGGTTACCTCAGTTTTAGCTAAGCCTTCAGGACTGTCTTTTGTGCCCATTTTGCTGCTTTTAATTTTCACACACTTCCATTTCTTATTCTTATCTTTTCTTCTTCATTCCTAATTTGCTGTTTCTATGCACAAAAGATTCTGTTCTGGAACATACTGTGTGCCTAGGGCACACACACACACTGCAGTCAGAACCCTAATTGGTTCTTGAACAGACATTTGTACTGAGAAGGTGAGCTCTCTAATCTACACAAACAGGCAAATGAGGTAGCTTTATAACAAGTTATATGTGTTAATTCTACATGCTGATAATACTAAATTATTCAAACAGATCTGTCCGCAGTGAGACAGTGAAAAACAGCAGTAGGGTCTATACAAAATGCAAGATTGGTCAAAGAAATGGATGTTGATGTTTTACTCTAACAAATGTAGTGCCATGAGAAATGGAAAAAGTAATGAGGAAATAGATGAAAATAAACTGAGTATAGAACTAGAAGACATCACCCTGGAAAAGGATTTAAAAGTACTGATTGATAAAAAATTAAACATCAATGCACACTAGGGAGAAAAATTAATTATGGCAAATAGGTTGGTTGAACTGATTCATCATACTTTTGTGGCTCTGGAAGAAAAAAAATTTAGGGCTCTATTCAGGGTACTGGTGTATCTTGCCTCAGTTGCCTGGAATATGCAAATTCAGTTTGGTATCCTTCTAAGAAAAAAAATTATAGAGTCAGTGGAAACAGTTCAAAGAAGAGCCACTAAACTTTTACCACCTTTGAAAGATCTAAGTCATCTAACATAACCAGAAAGATTGAGGAAACTAGACTTTCCAACAGTATTTTACAGGATATTCCAGGAGGATCCGATTGAAACAATCAAGATCATGCAGTGAATACATAATGGTAAATGATGTGAGAGGCTTTACACAGTAAGGACACACTACATAACACAAGGGCACTAAAAAGATCTGTGAGAAACAATCAAAATTAAATGTTGGGTAGTAAAGTTTCTGCAATGGAATTTGAACTTCTGGAATAGCCTTCCAAGTTCTGTAATAAATGCAACATTAGTTAAACTGTTGGATTGAGGTTGGATAGGATGTAGGAATTTTAGGGTTGGATAGGGTCTGCCAAGAGGTTGGAAAGGGTGTGGAAATTGCAAAGGCAGAAATTTGAGCACACTGAAGCCATAAATAATGGTCACATGCACATAACCCTCAACCACAACAACTTTGCAGCTAAAAGTAATTGTAAAAGTTATCGGGGACCAGAGTTAGACTCAAAATCCTTTTTCTGGGATTCTTCTGCAAGTATCTGTGAGTAAAGATTCCCAATTTTCTGTAGTCTTTGCAAAATGGTCCTTTCTTTTTGCTCTCTTGTGCTTGTGCTTTTCATTTAGATGAAGATTTTTAAGGAGCTCTAAGCCTCAACTAACTATGACACATGACTATGACTAACACATGTCTGTGATTAACACTTTATGATGAACAAATTTATTAGATGTGTGATAAATATTAACTAGAGAGAATTTTTATGCTATAATAAATGTCATACATGTCCTCAATCTTGTGATTAAGCTTAGGTATGATGTAGCAGTAGTACATCAAACCACTCCTATGTTTAGATCTTAAGATTAATATCTGTTCATGTCATTGGCTAATTTATTTTTATCTATTTTTTTGCAAAAAATAATTGCATCTTATATTTTATACTGTTTGATATCTCTGTGCAGGTAGATCTTTTTATATTGAAAGTAACTGTGTCAACTTTTGATATGGAAGTCAAAGATAAAGAACATCCTCTGACATTAAAAGGTATGAATGTTTTATGTTCTCTTCATGGGACTGTTAGCGTTATGCTATAAGGATTTTCTTTTTGTATCTAGTATAGCTGAAAATAATATAATAAATAATAATAATAGCTTTCAACTTTCATGATTGATGCAGCAATATTGTATATAATTTACTACTGTTAGTTAACATAATTTTAAGTAGCAATATTTAAAAAAATAAATATATAAATATGTATGTATGTATGACATGTTTATAGTTAAGTTGGGTAAGTATCTATCAAAGCATGCATTTCTTTGTATCTGATTCCAGATGCTTCTAGTAAGTCTTCAATAATTTCAAAATAAAAGGCATTGAGATTAATATTTGCTTAACTTTCACCAACTGCACAGTGGCTTATTTATTGTTTAGCTTTCATTTTGGTGTCATTGAATGGGAATATTTTTCTGAGTAGCAGGAACCAATTTTTGAAATTTTTATGACAAGGAAAAATTATGAAAACTTGATTTATGTTGTAAAATCAGCATCTTCCTCTTGTTCTTTCTTCCACTTATGATAGGTTAAGTTAGAATAGGTTTATTTTGTTCTTCTTACATAATATTGAATGTGTGATAGCGGTTGTCAGAACTTGTTAAAATGTGTCTGTAGTTTCCATAGAGTTTGTGTCATTTCGTTCTATTAATATGGGAACAGTTTGAATATCTTTTCATATAACTTTTCTTTGCTTCTAATGCCTCAAAAATAAATTTCCACTGATCAGAAAAAATTCCGATCCATTGACACCAAAGTGAAGGTTGAGAGATAAATGATATACTCTGTGCAGTTTGTTGCAGTAAAGTAAATATTAGCCAGCAGCCAGCATTTATAAATGACAAGACATGGAGAGTAAATATTTTTTGTTCATTGATAATGTGTAAGAAATAAATTATTGGATCCTGCACTTTTAAATGTCCAATGTCTTACAAATTGAAAAAAGTACTAGTGACTAAAATATGTGTCTAAATTAGTGCACATCAGTGTGACTGTGAGATAACTATGCCAGGGACCCCCCTCGTTACTAGGAGCCACTACCCCATGGACCCATATTGTTGGTGCTACCTTTGAACCCCTTCATCTAGTGCTACCCCATAGATCCCTGTAAGGGAAGAGGTGTTAGTAGTAGTCAAGAGGCACTATTGACTAGTACAAGATGTCTACTAAAAAAGTAAATGATTTAAAGATGCTGTAGTTTGTAAAGTATTATTAATGAAAATCTGATATATTTTTTCTGAAGTGGCAGAATCTGAAATTTTATATTATTCTGTGTTTACCTTTCAATATGGCCACATGGTTTAAAACTTTCACTGCAACGTGTGCCTATATGGTACACTCAATTGTCTCGCCTAACATAACAAAAGCACTAACATATATGAATACAAATTTGTAAGTTTCATAAAATTTGTGTTCTTTGCTTGAATAAGCTAGTTTAGATTATTGGGAAAAATGAATAGGATAACCAAATTTGTGATGTCAAAATCCTTCTAATTTAAACTTACAGCAAAAATTTTTGTCGACATGGAATATTTCCCGTGTGGAGAATTGCGGTCAAATCGTTTATACATATATCATTATGACCAACAAAACTTGGTCTTTATATATTAGGGACTATTTATTAATATTTCTTGCTGCTTCATCATCAAAAAAAGATACCATAATTCATTTTTATGATTTCAAATTTTTGTTAGTGATGCACATAACCTGATGCTGCGGATAACGGAATAATTAATATCATAATGCGATCCTATTCAGGACACCTGGGGTAACTCAGTATGAGTGGCCTGCACTGCACACTTAGGACTGTAGTAACCAAAATATTGAGAATTTACCATCTAAATTTTAGATAATAATGTTCAACACTTATCCCATATATTTGATGTAGTAAAGATTCAAAGTGATTCACTGAATTGTCAAAAAATAATTCTAAAACAAAGTTATAATTTTCTATTATTTTTGTTTAGTTTGACTTGCAATGATATAGACTATAGAGAGATGAATCTAATAGTTCAAAGTCCATAGCTATAGAACCCTACTATCAGAAATTATTTACCTCTTGTCCAAAAAAAATGGCAGCCATTCCTGAAAGGTAAATGGTAATGAAAGGTCCAAATGGTAATTTGGACACTTAATGAAACATGTTTGCTAAAAAAATTTCTCTGATATATGAGAGCTCATTTGTTTATAAAATTTATAAACCAAGTAAAATGTTCATTATTGTTCCAGGTGATTTGTATTTACTGGTATTTGGGCCTTTTGATCTTAGTGAACAAGTGTAGTATGAATTTCTCCATGATTTCTTCCATTTACAAATCTTCTGCACTAAGTGCAACATAAGATGACATAGTTCAAAAAGTTCATCCATAGTATGCCTTTTATACCCTCATACACAAATGTATCATTTTATTATTATCAGTTCTGGAAAGGGAAGGCTAGCCCAGGTGTTGAATGTTTTTTATCAAGATAGTACCCCATTTGAATCAAGTTGTGCTTGCATTTGAATCAAGATGTCACATTTAAATTGCAATGTGGATGCATTTGAATAGTAATTGTGACTTATGCATTTTCTTTTTGAATTGTAAGCAACATATTAACAGAATGCAATGCACTTCTATTGTGCAGAAGATAATATTTCTACTCTGCATAATATTCTTGAATATCAGCAATTTAGCAAAAATTGAAACCATTTGAAAAACTTGTTCATGAATTTGGCAATCAATTTTGTTCACAGCTATAGTCACCTACTGAGACAAAGCTCATTTCCTAGAGCAGGAAATCAATTTTAAAGCATGTTTTAAGAACTTTTTTTGCTAGTGTCCTGAGTTGTCTCTAATGCTAGGGCTATTCAGGACACTTTTTTTCTGTTATTTCAAACTAGAGGTAGTAGCTAACACTTTTTTCTACATACCTATTTATTGCCCTTACTAACAGTTATAAAAGAACATTAAACATGACTGAAAAATTGTAAACATAAGACTTCAAAATTAGTTTTGAGTAGCCTCACATGACCATACTGATGCAGAGGAGGCCTTTTGTAATTTAATTTTGATGTAATGTGCTCATCTAGCACAGAGATTTTCATGAAAACTTATTGCAGTGATGAGGCTGACTCGTCCATCATTGTTCTCAAGCATCGCCGTTACATGTGATGCTCGTGACCTGCCTGCTGATCTGCTCAATGCTGACTTGCGTCAAGATGTTGCCATTCCTGGAGGTCAGCCGTACACTGGCATTGGGCAGGTCTTGCTGCTGCCCCAAAGCTTTGGGTGAGTCATATGGCCTTTTGAAATAGTCTTTTCTTGCATGACCAGCATACATAAATGATGCAATCTGTTGGGAACAGCCTTTCAAAATTGGTATGTATAATATATAAAAAACTAATAGTAGCTGTTTGAGTAAGTCTGTTCTTAATCAACTAATTAATTGAATGTTGTCAGTAAGAATACAACAATAAATAAAAGTATCCAAAATGTCCACTAATAGATGTATGAGGAAAACTTTCAATGTACAAGCACTTGGTCATGATGAGCAATGTGAAAATAATGTCATGTTTTCCCCCAACTTTCCTTGGCTTGTTGAATATACTTATGTACATTAGTATGTAGTGCCTTGCTTTATAATACTTTGCTCTTCTGATTGCCTTTGATTTATCCCACTTTTTTTAAATTTGGGCATGCTTACTTTATGACTATCAGACTGAGGCACTGCATGGCAGGGTAGAAGGAGTTCTACGCCAGCAGTCACATGCTTGGATCACACCTCCACCAAACATGATGACCAGTCACAACAGTACAGTCTACCTGTATTTCCCACAGTTATATTCAAGCCAGTACTTACATAATCTGTGAGTGTTTTTGTAAATTTCTGATTCACTTTGGGCCTTCCTATTCCTATCAATCATTGTCTTCCAAGCACTGAGTATCATCCCAACAGGCGTCCAGCCCAAAAAGACTGAAAAAAGTTTGCATTTAGGTATGAAACTTTGGTGATGCTGTGTTTGTATGAGAGGGGAGGAGAGAGGAAAGGAAGAGCAAAGAGGCCTCTGTTGCCATGACAAGAACCTTGGAGAACTGCCAGTTGTCAGCATGCGGCACCACCACAACAGTGACAATGCTACATTATGTCTCTACATTTTATTGATTCAATAAATTGTCTTAATTCTGTATATTATGTTTCATATGCATGTATGCTTTTAAGTGGTATAGAATTATAAAATAGTATATCTAGGGTTGTTATGAGCAGATGTATGAGATGAGGCACAGACAAAGCAATGCATCTCCCTTTAACCTAGGGCCTCAGCAAACTTTTTTAACCGTGGATTGAAATTTGACCAAATTTCAAATTTTTCTACATATTTGTATCCAAGGTCTTGAAAAATCTAATTGATTCTTTTTATTTTCCTCAATCGACCCATTCCGACCCCCATAAATTTATCAATCCCTTGAGTTCTGTCCTCGACCTCCAGGGGTCGATATTGACCACTTTGCCGACTCCTGCTTTACCCCGTTAATCTATAAGTTCAATATGCAAATTTTTGATGTATGATCTAGTTTTCAATAATGTAACCCAATCGTGTAGCAAGGACTGCCTGCACTTGCTTAGCCTCCCTTGGTTTGTTGGAGGTGAGCAGCATACTGAGGATACTTCACTTTGCTTGTGTATTGATTGAGCAGAGAATCATTTTTAAGTTTTATTGGAAGCTAGTAAGAATACAATAGGAAGCACCTGGTATGGCAAGGTATGTACAGGGAGGAGTTAATAACTAATAAGAGAGAATATGAATAGTTGAAACATTTAAACATGGTTGTGCAAGGGATTAATGGTGCTTGCAAAAATTAAATGCAAGCAATAGTGAAAATGTGTGTTCCTATCATCACATAAGAATACTTATGAACTGGCTGTATCTCTTAACTATAGGTAACCTCACTGTGCATGTTGGTAATTGTTTTCACACTTCTATGAAGAGACTGTTACTATCTTTTAGGTAACTTGTGGGCTTTGGATAGTAATTACATGTCTCACGAATATAATACCACGCTACTCTATGATGCAACTAACCCCATGTCTATTTCATGTCAGGCAGAAAAGGACATGGATACATCAGGAGTTGTATGTACACAAGCCAAATCTGGTACTCTTGTCAATCTGGTGGAGCTTTTCCTGCAATGCAGACTGCTGTAGACATAAAAATAAGATGCTAATGGTTTGGCAACTTGTAACTTTAATCCTTGTGTTTCAATTTACTTTTTAATTTTTTTGTCCAGGAACATATACCTGGGAGAGACGTTCTCTTGCTGCCTGTGTGTGCACAACAACAGCCCTTCAGCTATCCATCAAGTCATCATCAAGGTGAATTGGGCTTGTGTGCCATGCTGGGCTTGTGTGCTATCTTGCCCTGACTTACCATTGTAGGTGGGATTAAGTACTTCAATCTATTTTCTCAATTATTCATCCACTCATTTCCATGGGCCATGGTGCAAACTGGCTTTCTGCATTTCACCTTTACGTTTCTCCTTGAAGGAGTTTTTAGCTGACTGGCCGAGAGGTTAAGCCATGTAGCTGTCTGAAGATTTTGTGAGATGGGAATGAAATGGGTTCTAAGGTGAAGCTGTTGATGTGGGTCTATTTAAATATTGATATGCATCTTATTCATAACTCATGCAACTGAATATGTGGTTGTGTGTAGCAGTGGTATGTTACTATCAGCTTGACACCCATATGTATTACAAGCCGTATTACACTGCAATATTGTATACAGAACATTCAGCCTCTGGGTGTGTGGAGTTGTGCAATGGAAATTCTTTAACCAATTAGACTTGAAAATTACAATTGCTGTACCAATATTGCCATGTCACCACCTTGTCTGGACCTACTTTCAAGTTGCTTTGTTTACTTAGTTGATACTCTACTTAATAAAATGTACCCTGGGTATGCAGACACTACTAGTATTTTCCTTAATTTTACAGGCTGTAATATGAGGACACTTCTTTATCTCTTGCTTAACAACGGTATCATGATGCCTAAGGGTTTTACAAAGTCTTCAAAACAACCTTTTCTGAGTTGGTATATGGGGTCACACCTTGCCTCCCACCACCTAGCAAGGTAACACCACAAGTCAATCACTTATTTTAAGTTGATAGGCTATTTCTTGAGTTTGCTTACCAACCAACTTCAGAACAATAATCTGGGCAATAGTTTCAGATAAGAACTGTTTCACTTTCCCCATAACAAGGCCACAAACTCTCAAAGTACGGAAAGCCTAGTCACAAAATAGCGTCAGGCAGGAGAACAAAATAGTACAATTTGTTCACAACCACAACTTAATAACTACATTGAGCTAGTGCATGGCTGGGGAAGGTTGCAACTGGGGGTACATTGACGTCATGCAGCCAGCGCGAAGTTCTGATTGAATTAATTTACCCTCATTCATACTATTCTTTGTTTGACCTGTCTAGTCCATCTTTGCTTACCCAGAGGAAATTATGTGGAGTACTGGATGAGTACATGTCATTGCATCTTGGATAGCACTTTTGTGCCAACTACTCAGCAATTTTGTGCACATTTTGCCTTATAATGTATAGATCTTAATTCTGTAGATACTGCAAATTTCATCTATTCATGGATGTTTCCCATTATTGGCTGAGATCTTTATTTAGTTGTGCATACATAATTAACATTATTTCGTGTCTTTGGACAAAAGTTATAAGATATTACATACTACTAATTTTTGCGGTGCAGCAAGTGTATGTGAGTTATGTGGTGCAGACAGTACATCCAGATTTGTGTGGTGCAGACAGTACATCCAGATTTGTGTGGTGCCAACAGTACATCCAGATTTGTGTGGTGCCAACAGTACTTCCAGATTTGTGTGGTGCCGACAGTACATCCAGATTTGTGTGGTGCTGACAGTACATCCAGATTTGTGTGGTGCTGACAGTACATCCAGATTTGTGTGGTGCCGACAGTACATACAGAATTTGTGTGGTGCAGACAGTACATACAGAATTTGTGTGCTTCATACTACATACAGAATTGTGTGGTGCAGACAGTGCATACAAAATTTGTGTGCTTCATACTACATACAGAATTGTGTGGTACAGACAGTAGATACAGAGGTGCGTGGTGCAGACAGTAGATACAGAGCTGTGTAGTGCAGACAGTAGATACAGAGGTGTGTGGTGCAGCCAACATTGCTGCCACCAGTGACGTGGAGCCCCCCCCGTTGCAGGCCGTGCTCCAGATCAGCAGTGAGAGGGTTGGCTTGCTAGGCACGGACGCCGATGACCCCCAGACGCTACAGCCCAACGCCGTCACCAGCTCCCTCATACAGCATGAAGTCAAGGATGTCGGCACTCACATGTAAGTCTTCTTCCTTATCTAACTAACTATGTAGTACGGCTGCTTTCTGTGGTCTTCCAGTTGGGGAGAAGTTGTTGGGTCTTCTTCCTCTTGAATTGGGTTTTGTTTTATTCTCTATTAACTTTTAGAAAAATTTGCTTAAATGTTCTCTTCTCTTAAATTCGATGTTTGTTCTTAATTATTTTCTGCTCCTTGACTTTATTTTGCTCTAATTCATATCTGGCTTTAAAGTATAAAATAGATGCAATGTTGTTTTTCTTGGTTTAAAATCGCTTTTATTTTTTGATCAATAATATTGCACAGCATCAGTTCCTTTGTGCTACATACAGATTATGCTGTGTTTTATTCTTGAGTTGCTACCCCTGAATTCTTTGATTCTGTTTCAGTTGTTTTCAGTAATATTTTACTAGGTTACCTCTCTGTTTTGTACCTTAATACACTGTAGGTATTCGGTAATAAGTAATTCTTTTGTTCATTCAGTATAAAGGATGATTGTTGCTCCTATCACAACCTCGACCTGGCTCCAGAATCTGGAGCAAGTTGATTTTACTGTCTCTTTAGAAAGGGTCTCAAAAACTGCCTTCAATTCTGTCGATCAGCTGGGCTTTTGTGTCCCTGGCACAGCTGAGGGTGTCTTTCTGGAAGATCTTTTCCCCGCCCCATTTTAGCTAAAAATATTAACTGACTAATATCTTGGTTCACCTGAAAAATATGAAAAATGATTAATTCAAAAACTTGAGACAGCTCATTATTGAAAATTAGTATATGACATTTGCTATACATTATCGACTAGTGTGCCAAGTTTCAGAACGATAGCTCAAATTGTTCTTGAAATATGGACAAAAACCACTATTGACTATTATCTTGAGCCATACTGTACAGGTGTGTTGTGCAACGTATGAGTTGAACTCTTTATGTCATCATTCGGAGCATAATC
Organism: Orchestia grillus; assembly: GCA_014899125.1. Classification (NCBI taxonomy): domain Eukaryota; kingdom Metazoa; phylum Arthropoda; class Malacostraca; order Amphipoda; family Talitridae; genus Orchestia; species Orchestia grillus. The sequence continues at coordinate 44,311 of VOMN01126149.1, forward strand.
GCTAACTCGAGAAACTAAGATTCCTCAAATAAATTTAGGGTGATTAGTCCTGTCTCTTCATAAGAGTTGCTCTTGTGAAACGATAATAATTGTTTTGAATGATGTTATTGTCATACGTATCCATTATGCCTATTCTTATTAGCTATTTTTCATTGCTCTGATATTGATGGAATAACTGTGCAGAAACTAATTGAGCCCTGATTGAAGCTTGACTCAACCTCTTAAATAAACTCATCTACAATGACATGCTCTAACCTAGGTAACCGATTTCGAGCCACTCTTGCCATATCTAGCAGTGATGTCTCATTTTATTTCTAGTTGCTGACAACTTTGATAACTGTTGTAGAGTGCAGTTGTTATCAATTAAGACACTGGTGCGAGATAGGTAGAGTAGGACAAGAAGTGTCTGTGAGTAGATAAGCTATCAGCGCGATGTAGCGCCCTCAGTCTGAGTTTGCTGTGCAGCCTCGTGTGCGCCGTGAGCTACGTTTCGCTAGCTGGTGAGCCGCAGAACTTCCGCAAGTTTTACAAATTCCAAGTGATGAAACCCATCGACATCAGAACGAGGTTCATGGGCGCTCCGGTGAGTGTTGGTTGTAGACACGAGTTATTCCTATGGGCATTAGGGGCTCATTATCGCTCATGGGCATTGCTCATTATCGCTCATGGGCATTAGGGGCTCATTATCGCTCATGGGCATTAGGGGCTCATTATCGCTCATGGGCTTACTGATTGAAGTGCGAAGTCTGGGGAAAGGGTAATATCGTTTTGAATTGTCTTATGTGAGTTTCTATTCTTATTTTCGTTCTGTAAACTGATTTTTTTTGTAAAGAATCTCGACCTTGCGATTATTAATTTCTTAACTTGATGAAAATTTTTAAGATTTTTTGTTGTGAAGAAAAAATTTCTTATAGCTTAGATATGCATATTAATTGAACATTTCATTCACTTGTTCCTTTTTTACTTGTTCAATTTTTACTATTTTACCTTTTGAAGTTGGATAATTTTCTTTGTCACACATTTCACAGGATATCGAAAGTCAACTCTTTGTACAGAACAGTGCTCAAACGAGCTAAAATATGTCAAGAATATGTGTTGCGTGATCTATCTTTTGATGACAAAGTTGATAAAATATATCCAGCAATGTATCATTGTTTGATTTTATCGGACTTCATCTTTCCAGTTCGATTGAAATTTCAATATTGCTAGCACATTGCAGTAACGTCCTCCCAACTAGGGTGGTGTTTTCCGAGACAGAAATTTTCAGTTGAGCTTCTGTTGTACAGCCCGATAGTTTTGCTGGTCCACCCCTAATCATTTGTTTTCAATTTGAAAACGTTTCTCGATTGCATTGTAGCTTGAATTTCTTCAGCAGACCCTGTCACATTAGTGATTATAATAGAGAAAGATCCAAGAAACTTTTTTGCTGTCACCGGAAGCATGATTTGGGACCAATTACAGCTACGCGCAAATTTATTGGCAACACGCTTAAAAATATTT
>VOMN01126151.1:0-18320 GCA_014899125.1 Orchestia grillus
TTATACCCAGCTCACTTTATCTACAGCTCGTATTATACCCGGTACATATAAGGTACGTCGTGCAGGGCACAGCCCGGTACATACTTGGTACGTCGATCGTGCAGGACACAGCCCGGTACATAGAAGGTATGTCGTACAGAGCACGGCCCGGTAAATAATGGTATATCACCGTGATAACAAGACTAGGACAAGCAGTGACCGTTTGCAGCACACATGTTCATGAGCTTCTCTGTTCGAATCACAATGTAACATACCATCTAGCCTCAGAAATTTAAAAGTGATACGCGACAATTTGAATAGAACTAAGATACAAAAGTACTGACGCCACTAGCACCAAACTTCTGCCTCCACTAGACTGAATAGTAATCAATGAATTCACGACATGGTGAGAACATAATTTCGGATACCGCGTAATGATGGAAGATTGACTTACAAGTTCAATATACGTTTAGTAACATGGAGTTTGTCTCCACACCAGGCACGATCAGTTTGTCTCTGTCAGGAGAGTAATTTACGCTTCTTCAGCCCGTTCATTTGCCCAATTTTATCACTTACTGAATTATCAATCAAAGTAATTATGTTTTTATATTGCTGAGCCAAGCGTCTGTCTCATAACGAATGGAATTCGATGAACGGTCAGATAGGCGACCCTGAAATCTGTAAGTGTCCAGTCTCCAACAGCTGAATCTGCTGTTTCCGATTGAAAATTTACTCAGTCCCAACTTTGAAGTGACTGAATATTTTTGAGTCGGATAATTGTGGCATGCGATGGCGGATGTCTCTCTCGCTCTCGAGAAATAGCATCTGAATTTGTTCAGATAGAACAGAGCCCCGGGAGCAAAAGGTTCTCAAGGCGGAGGGCCGGTAAGTGAATCATCGTGCTTAACCTCAAGTGCCAAATTTTATCTATTGTCACGTTCTCTTTTATAATAAAAAAAGAAAACTCGCACTTTTTGCATACCTTGATGAAGATACAACTGCAAGTCCTCTTAAATCCCATGATGCAGATGTTAAAAGTTATCATCGAGAAATAATTTCCTTCTTTGCCGAGCAGTGTAAGCCTACGAACCCTGTACCAAAGTTAAAGGACACCCAAACTTCAACACTAGAAACACAGCCCGAAGTCTGTCTTGGGCCCTCATAGAAATTTTCGAACGTGCGCCCGCATTAATCCTTGTGTCCACGTCCATGGAACTCTGCTTTTTTGTGTTCCTCAGGAGCTCCACAGGAACGTGCGCTTGTGTTCCAGCGAACCCATGTCTCGTATAAGGAAAATTTTCCTCATATTCGAAATATTCCTTATCTTATACCTATGCTATACTAAATCAGTACTTTACATCCACTTGCATTACATTTACTGTAAAATCTTGCTGCTCAAACCGACCGACCTGCTTTTTCAGGTTCTGGACCACGTCGTAGCACAGCCCGTAGATCTTATTCAAGCTGCTACTAAAACGGAACCACGCATCACGGCTGCTACTCATTACGACTTGACAACGCAACTTTAGCATGGAGATTTTGCAGGCTGATGCCAAGCTTAACGCGCGTGTGCGTGGTGTTTGCTGTGATGGAACGCTCCCTCAGCCTGAAATGTTTTTCGCTCCATGCGACTGTTCGATTTCATCGGACAATATTTCTCTTAGGAAAAGTTATTCACCTACAAATTCCTTTTTTTCTTACGTGAGTGTGTTTTACATTCCTAAAACCACGTTTTTTCAAAATGGACACGATATTTTGGCCGCTGGCGGTCACTGTGAATTTGCTGTATATTACTGCTAGGGATAGCCGTCCCAGATCAGCTTTAAAGCTCCGGCCGTGCTCTGTTCCGACGCTGTCGGTATTGTCGGCACGAGAATAATGAGAACGAACGGAAATTTCCGAGGAGCACAAAGCCTTTGGACAAAGTCGACATTGGATACAGAGGGACTAAAGACTCTGCGTTGTTTAAGAAAAATACCCCACAATGTCTGACGTTGTGGACCGCGGGGGGCGAGACTTGCAAAGAAAGTATCGGTGAGGGGTCTCAAATCAGTGGCGGAAGCGGAGAGGGCCCGAGGGAGAAGGGGTAGCTTCAAGATAATTGAGTTGGCGGTGCTGGCTTTAAAACACGGCCATTGTTTAGGCTTTAGTGAGGCCGTGCGTCAATTATCAGGTTCACGCTACATCACTCATTGGGAAAATGCCGGGTCCTATGAGCTGCACCAGCGCACGCCACGTCAACACTGCCCCAAAATGACGCCTAAACAAACGTTCAACTCAACAACTATGCTCCAGATTCGCTCCAGTACCTGCAACTTGTAGGCGGAACAAGCCTAACACCTCGCTTCATGTAAGCGGAACATTACTAGCACCTTAAAGAGATACAAGCGCAAGTTGTACACTAGAGACAACGGTCGGCACCAGCGATCCAGGATGCACGTCTTTCAGAACCGTTGGCGCGGAAGTGATCCAGCAGCCCTCCTCACCCCACCGACGTCCAGGACGAGCTTCTGTGCACCCGCTCCATCGCTTCAGCTTAGAAAATTTTGTCTAAACGCATTAGAAAATAGGCTTTGGATTCTGTGAACTGCACTGCAGGATAATGAAAAGAATTTAATTTTTTGAAGCTTTTGGCGTCGGACTCCATCGCTTCAGTCGGGAAGAAGCGCTCTTTAGTCGTGCCATCGTTAGCGGCCTTTGAAGTTTTACGGTGGCCTTAGGGTGTAGTGCGTCAGGTTTTTGTTGATATCCTCAAACGCGGGGAAGAGTTTCATTCAGATGCGAATGAGACTAAAAAGAAGTAAATTTGAACAATAAAATTAAAGTGAGAGAAAGTTAATTGTAATTTCGATCGCGAATACTTTACGTGTATGCCGAAGATGAGGGCTCAAAAACGTTAGGCTAGTCAGAAACAACCGAAAATGGATCTTAAAACTAACTCGTGGAACAAGAGTACTTCAATTCAGCTCAACTCTCAAGCTGTAGGATTTCAGACCAAAGAATGAGAAATTTTCGTTAGTCGTAAGTTCAAAGAGGTAATACTGCCAGGGGGGAAACTTGCAGTTGTGACAGCTGCAAGCGTGAGTGTGGCAAAAATGGAAGATGGAAGTATGATACATGCACAAGCAGCAGCTACAGATGCAACAGCGGCAGGTCTAACAGCTGCAGGTCTAACAGCTGCAGGTGCTACAGCTGCAGGTGTATCAGCTGCAGGTGCAACAGTTGGAGGCGCAACAGCTGCAGGTGCAACAGCTGCAAGTGTAACAGCTGCAAGTGTAACAGCTGCAGGTCTACAGTCACAAGTGCGGCTCAGCAGGGGCCCACACTCTGTGACTTCTAGGGACAAGGGCGTCCGCTGCCTGACTCCCAAAGTCTAGTAACTTCTGGACTTGAGGGTTACCTGACTCATCCTCAGCTCGTGCCCCACATTGCATATGGTTATAATGGGTTAGTGCATCCCCCTCTATGGCAACGGCCCATATCGTATCCTTAAGCTGGAATTCTTTTTGAATCACTGGAATATCTTTTCCGTCGTCATGCCCGATTACAGGTGATGCTGAATGACGGAGGTCCGAAGTCGGGGGTGCAACCTGTGCATGAATCTTGAAATGCACGGAATACTAAAATGATACTTCACGTACGAAATGAATGTCTTTGAACATTTTTTATGGTATGAGTGAGGAAAAGGATATGAAGGTTGTTTGAAGATTCAATTGGTATCTCAATCGAGTAGAGACTACATTTCTTTGGAAGTTCCTAAATCTGCACACATTTTGGGGAACGACAAAACTGTTATGCGTATTAACACAAGGTGCAGCAAAACAATCCCCTGAAAATTAGATATTTTATTCTCTAATCTAGGTATCTATAGCCGCAGATGAACGCAACTGGTAGCATTTTGCGTAACCTCCCATTGGCCAGAATTGGATTCTCGCCAGGTCGGGGGCTTGACGGTCCAAGCCTTCGTCTTCCCCCCCCCCTGTTGGGGCGTGGGGGAGAAAATGGGGCAAGTACCTCAGTGGGGCAGAGTAACGAGGCCGGGCCCCTCTCCACTTAGGTCCCTTCTGACGACCGTGACCTGGAATCCAGCCTGAGAATTATGCCCTCAATAAAAGCACGGCGTAGTCGGGACTGGAAAAGAATTGAACTTCCTCATGCAATGGAAGATTTGGAAATGGTTTTGTTTTGGTCGTAGATTTTCCGTACGAAAAATGCTGGCTTTCTTATGACTTTAATTGTGGGTTTGTTCTTGTTCTGCGTCCTCACAGGTTGCGGATCGACGGCACCACTTCACGAAGTTCCGAGAGCTTTTAACCAGTGAAACTTTCTAAGCCATCACCTATTCAATGTTGAAATCATAAAACTCTTAACCTTCAAGTTATGGTTTGTTTCAAGTTCTACATCGTCTGTGATAGAAAATAAAGATACGATACTCATGGAAATCGAAATTTTTACGTAAGAGTCTCGATGTGTTTCTAATGCCTCACAATGTCTGGCTGATGTTCCAGTGCTAGTGTTGTCTTGATACTAGTTGAGTGCTAGTGCGGTCTTGATACTAGTTGAGTGCTAGTGCCATCTTGATATCGCACGCAGCCCGTCACAAACTTTTGTGCAAGATAGTTTTTCTGAACCATTAACTCAAAAATGTTTCAGTCATTACCAGCTTTACATCGATCAGTTCAATATTAAGGAAGATTTTACATGTATTTAAATTAGTTGAATTTTTACCATGCCACAATTTTGTGAAGCCACGGGGAAATATATATAATATAGAATTTTCAATTTTTTAAGCTGCACTATGTATACTGAAGTTAGGTTTGAACATTAAAAATTTTGAAAACAATTTTTGCAACACAATTTATGGGAACATAATAATTGATGTACCCTTCACGTGCTTTAATAATAACACTAGGAGACGTCTGTCTATGAATTTCATAAAATTTTCAACTTCATTTGCAATAATATCTTTAGCGCAAGTTTCAAGTTCACTCCACAGAAAATCATCGGTGAAAAATTGACGTCACGACTGGTAAACACGTTCTTTAAGCAGTGACCACTGGTTCTCAACAGAGTTCAGGTCAGGAGAACACGGTGGGCATTTCATCAGCGGGGTCATGTTTGAACCCTGGAGTCTTCAAATATTCTACTGGAGCTTTTGCAGCATGTGACGAGACATTGTCGAGCATAGAAATAAACTTCTTTCTGTAGGCGATGACCTCCTCTGGAACCACGGAACGACCATCTGCTTCAAGAAGTCGATATAGGCTGCTGCAGTCAGTTATACATTTTCAGGGATTCTAGCAGAACTCATTTATTGACAAATTCATGCCCGTATCATAACGACTCTTTCTCTTTGCTGACGACGAAGACTTTGGGGCGGGAAGTCCCTTCTGAAACCCAAACTTTGCTCCACCCGTCAGGTCCGTCGAGGGTAGCACGCATCTTATCCGTGAAGAAGACGCGTTCAAATCTAATTACATGCATGTTATTGCTCATTCAAGTCGAGAATCCTTATGTATCTGCTTCAGAGGCGATCTTACATCGGGGATAACGTGTCTTGCCATACTTCTCAGCACACGACATCGAGTCATTTTCGATACATGGCCAAGTCCAGCAACCTCAAAGATATTCTTGCTTGTTGAGTGAGGGCTCTTGCGTATTTCCCGGTGCACTCTGGACAAATCACGTCTCACCAGCACCCTGCATTTTCCCTTGTTTTTCCTTTCGGTCTTGGCTTCATGATTGCTGAGATACTTATTCGCAGTACGGGCATCACGGCCCAAAGAAGCAGCTAAATCTCTCGCATATCCACTGTCAGCTCATTTGAACACAATCTTCGCCATTGCTTTGTGATCAAGGCACTTACGGCGACTTGTTTTAACTGAAAACTTGCAATGCACAAAAGCGAGGCAATCACATCAGACATTGACATCGCGCTAGTTTATTTGCTACTGCGGACTGTAACTTTTGATTTATTACTCATATGCTAATGTTGTCAACATTTTTGCAAAATTTTATTGTTCAAAAGTTAGCAATTTAATTTCTAAACGAACTATATGCGCTGCCCAAACGCTTGGCTTGCGAGTTTGGTATCGATCCTAGTTGAGTGCTAGTGCGGTCTCGATACCAGTCAAGCGCTAATGCGGTATTGATACTAGTCGAGTGCTAGTGCTGTCTCGAGTCGATCCTAGTCGAGTGCTAGTGATGTCTCGAGTCGATCCTAGTCGAGTGCTAGTGCGGTCTCGATATTGGTCACGATGGCTGCGGGTGGATTTACCTAATAAATCTTCATTGGTTAGCTCTTTACCGTCTAAAAGGACCATACTGACTCGTTTCATGAGGGTGCTGCTAGTTTTTGTAAAAAGTTCAATGCAATCGTATTGAATGCATATGTGCATTAGGGTACAGCTAGTTCTTCGCGTACTTAAGCACCTTAATTTAGAAATAATTTGATCGTTGAAAGATTCACATAAAAAATAATTAAGTGCTTCAAGGAGAAGAGAACGAGAGGGTGTTATGTTTTACTACTTTTTGAACAGCGTCAGTTTTGGGGATAAAATCATTACAGAACTAAAACAGGTGTGTCTATTTGAAGCGGCCAGTTGTTTCCAGCGTTCAAGTACATACAGCGTTTTTTTTCGATTGACACGTCTGAAACGGAAAAGAAGAGAATTATATAGAATACATCATTACAACGCACAACTTGTATCGTTCAAAGAAAACTGATAAAATTACATACAAGAAAAGCTCTATTTTTGCAGTTAAATTAATTTGCAGGTCAAGAGATTCATGCGATAGTCGCTACGCGTGTCGATACACCCGGTCGGAAGCTGACAATTCCAGTCCTGCCACATGACTTTTGTCCAAACTTTTGGTATGAGAGAGCAGTTACACTCCAGAGTTTGCCCTCCGTGTTCCCGAGCGACGCTCTGCCTCGCTACCGTCATCAAAACACGATGCACCGGTTCACCTCAATGAAATTTTGTAGTAATCCGACTTGTAAATTACTGCAGTGTGTGTAGAGGTAGATAGTCAGGATTCTACTTGCAGTTGTCATGTTATTTTAATAGTACTTCTCAAAATACAATCGTTACGATCGTTTCGTCATCGTTAGCACATTGCAATTATTCGATAGCCTCTCGTTACACGACTCTCGCTTTGCACTCTAGGAAAAATTTTCCTGCAATTTAAAGGAAAATTGTTACTGCAATTTTCAATTTCCTCACACTCCAGAGGCTGCCGAGCGCCGTACTCCTACTCGCACATTTTTCAAACACAAACTGAGGGGCCGAATCTATTTCACATTGGAGAATGTTAAGAAGAAAGTCCCGATTCCAAAGTCAGAAACTTTCAAACGCCCATTTTTGAAACAAAGGGACGTTATTATGATTCCTTATGTTGAAACTTCTCGTAAACAGTCTTGAAAATGTGTGACTTCTCTTAAACAGGGGGCCACAAAAAGTTTCCTTTGTTCAAATACTTATAACTCCGCAACTAATGGCCGTAGAAACTTAAAATGTGGTCTCAACGAACCGCCATTCAATGTACTTTCATCAGGTAAAATCATTTTGCATTTATAGGAATAGTTCAGGAACAGATGAGCGATAAGCGAGAGTCTTTTTTCTCATTGCGCTGGGGCACTTCATAATCGATGTTTTAAATTAATAAAAGTAGTAAATGTGGAGTATGAAAAATGAATGATGAAGACAATAGACTTTTTAAATTAAAATTGTACTCTTTACTTAAACGCAAGAACATACTGTTTCCATTATAACCAATAACCATCGTTGTTTTCGAGACACTTTGGTCATCGGACTCTCATTCCTAGCATTGATTTTTTAATATTTCTAAGTTCATTAACATTTTTAATAATATGATGACGCAGTTCTTCAGGGTCATCTGGAGGCGCTTCATAAAAATTAGTCTTGAGATCACCCCGAAGATTTTGATACCACACATTTACTACTTTTATTGATTAAAAACATAGATGGTGTCTTAAGAGTTGCCATGGGACAATGGCAAAAAAACGACTATCACTTATTGTTTATCTGTTCATGAACTATTCCTATCAATGCAGAATGATACAACCTGACAAAAGTCATTGAAAATGAAACCATGTAGAAGTTTCTACGGCCAGTAGTTATGGAATTATCAGTATTTGAAAAAAGGAAACCTTTTTGGTGGCCCCTGTATACTTAGGGCAATATGGCGAAAACTATCACCTCTTTCTCTCTTTCTTACGTATTTAGAATAAGTTTGAGCAGCTCACGTCTGCCTTCAAGGAGCTAATGAAGATTTAGATAATTTAAACGCTCTATAGTCTATACAATAAACATCATTCAGCGTTTTTAATTTTAAATCAAAGGAATAAGTTGAACATGATTGTCATTCTGCGAATTCAATGCACTAAATTTTAAAACCTGAATTTCAGTGTCGAATTGAGATCCACTATTATGAGATCAGAATTTAAAGTTTCATCTGGGCTCGCCGCAGACTGTAGAAGTTTTTTCTTCGCTCATTTTTGTTTGGGTTTGCTTTACAAGTTTTTTCAAGTCTTCAGTTGTCGAATTGTTGACATTGCGTTGACGGACATTGGGTTTCATCTTTCCTTAAACGACTTATGGCGAGCGAATTTTAAAAAATTCCAATATTATTCATTTGTGCAGGTGATCGATGAATCTTCAGATTATTGTTTGCTCCTATGATCTATGAAATCCTTGAGACGACACAAGACTCTTATTTACGCTCAGAGATTGTTGAATGCGCGAGAAAGTTATGTTCTGTAGTTACCATTATGCAAAATAAAATTCATTCGCAATATTTCCTACAAGCATAATTTCATTGATGGCTTCTTAAAACTTTAGAACATCGTGATACTTTTTTCCAATTTGACTATGCAGATGAAATATTTTCGACGTCTAGTTCTCTTTGAGTTTATGAATATTCTAAGAAATGGCATGTTTCGTCCATTTTAAGTAACTCAGGTTAACCTCGCGTTGAGACACAGGCATACTGATTTTTGAAGTACCAACCCAACAACGGCCTCTTCACATCTCTAAGTTGAACCGAAAGCCTATGAGCTCAGCGTAACTGTGCTCTGGAGCCAACTTTTCCGACTGACGCTTCAGGGATCCCTTTTTCAGAGGTACTTAATTTGGGTCAGAAATTCTACTTCAAATCGATGCTTCAAGTTTTGACCTCAGTTTCATGGTCCGCTAAACGTTCTTTATTCTTCTTGGATCTGGAGCCCGACTTCAAATTAAATCCTAGTTGGGCTGACTTTATTCTCCTACTAATTGCACAGAAAACTAATATTTTTAACCAATATTCTTGCTTTCACCATGAGGAGCAGCTAACCTTATTCATCCAATCACGAGCAGACAAGCCACCTGTTCACAAAGGTCTATTGATCCTCTACTCCTAGTCAGGTGAGGAGAGAGACAGATTTCCGTCCAGGTTCGAGTGGGAGGTCGAAGTGACCTCCACTTTAGTGATGGTGTCGATTGACCGAGGCTTCACCAGGCCTCAATTTGCGCCAGCCTCGAATTCTAAAGATCTCTCCTGTCCGTCTACATGCCCTCCGTGTCTGTCCGTCTGTCCTCTTTGGTACTATGTCTGTCCGTCAGTCCTGTCTGATATCGTGTCTGTCCATCTGTCCTCTCTGAAACTGTGTCTGTCCACCTGGCTCCTTTATTGCAGTATCCATCCATCTGACCTCAGGGTTCCATTGTCCGTCCGTCCATCTGTTCTCTCAGGAGGAATGTCCGGCCATCTTCACTACACAAATGCTAACGTTGGCGGGAACATCGTCATTGACAATCCCTTCACATCCTCCGACTTCAGTCTTTCTATAAGGAGAAATGAGTTACAAATAATTTGTCGTAATTTGTCGCACACCTAATTTATTTTTGTGGAGATCTTATCTCTCTGTGACTCTCTCTGACCCACTGCTCTGACCCATTGCTCTGACCCACTGCTCTGGCTCACTGCTCTGACCCACTGAACTGACCCACTGCTCTGATCCACTGCTCTGACCCACTGCTCTGACCCACTGCTCTGACCCACTGCTCTGACCCACTGCTCTGACCCACTGCTCTGACCCACTGCTCTGACCCACTGCTCTGACCCACTGCACTGACCCACTGCTTTGACCCACTGCTCTGACCCACTCCTCTGACCCACAGCTCTGACCCACTGCTCTGACCCACTGACTAACGCTCGAAAGTACTCAAAGGAGATAGAACGGAGCATCCTGCTTGCTCCTGAAATGTACTCGTAGATCTTTCGTTCGTACCTTTGTAGCTGTAGAAATCCCTGCAGCGGTCCCTCAACCGGCCTTTTATGGTATATACTAAGAGCCTCGAGAGCTCTGGTGAAGATTTTAGTGAAAAATATATAATCTTCAGGAGTAAACATAAATGCTTCATTGCAAAAGTATTTTAAAGCTAAACTCAATCCAAATATTAAGACCATGTAATTTAAAATATCGTAGCAAAAACATGAAAGATATATATGTAAACAAGAACTTTATATTATGATCTGGAAGGTAGCATATATGGGTAACTTTTGTCACTAAATAAGTCCAAAAGTATAATAATAACTTCTCTACTATAAGCAAATTGAACAATACTATTTTCGTTGTCCCACGTGAGAACATTATGCTCTTTCCATACTCATTACATATTTAGAACATTATAATCTTTCAATACTCATAACATATTTAGAACATTATACCCTTTCCATACTCGTTACATATTTAGAACATTATACCCTTTCCATACTCACTACATATTTAGAACATTATTCTCTTTCAAACATACTGCATGAGCATAGCTAAGCGGGCGGTTCTAGGCGAAGGGTCTGGTTCCGCAGTTCACACAGTTGTGTTCATCTTGTCTGAAAAAAGTATCGCTATTTCAATACAACGCAAATTTAATTTATTGACACCAGAAATTCTTTCCTTTTCTGACTCGCACAGAAATACTGACGTTTTAAAGTCGACATGAGAAGGCTAAATAGTTTTTGCATTTTTCAAAGAAGTCAAAATATTTCCAGAAAAACAGAAATAAAACAATCTCTTAAGTTCAACCCATCTCTTTTCCAAGACTGCGAAGAATTTTGTGCATTCTCTTTTTCTGAAGCAGAGAGGCGGAAAATAAGCTATTACTTGGCAAGGAACACTTGAGCGTCCCTTTAAAGGTGGCTCCTTTTTTGGCATAGATGAGAAGACGAGCTATCATCTCGATCGTAGCGCACAGAAGCGTTTTTTAAAGAGACAGCTGTCGTCGGCCTAAGTGTGCCATCGAAGCGTCTGGAGGCACCAATGCTGAACATCACGCCTGCTTCGCTGCTGGAAACAATATTGTGGATGCAGGAATCGGTTCCAGGCGGGCTGGAAGGCAGCGGCCCGCGCAGCAATAGCACTCGCAGAACACCAAATCATAGACTGAATCCTCGTCCAAAATCCAATCGCCTAAGATAAGCAATAAATATCGTGCAAGTTGCATTGCCTCTGCGATATTACGATCACTTGGAAGAATATTAAAAGCTGTATTATTTACACAGCAACACGGAAGAGTCAATAAAAGAGTCCTGAATGAGGAGAAGCGCTCTTTACAGTGCAGTGTCTGTCGCCGGAGTGCGAGGGTTGTGTCGAGGCGGAGTGCGAGGGTTGTGTCGGGGCAGGGTGGGGCGGAGTCGAACATCGCCGGCGTTGGTCGTTTCCAACATCTGCTGGTCAGATCGTGCGTTGAAAATAATCAAGATTGGGTCACAGAACTGGAGAAAATATGAGGCCTAGCCGATGAAAATCAGATTTCTTGCCAAACTATGACATGGAGACCAAGATGGCGTTCATTTAGTGTGAAAATGATCTTCAAGATTTATTTCTAGATACGTTCAAGATTGATCACTGTGGTACGCATTTAATTCAAGATAAGAAGGCATTAAGAGGCTCACTGAGGTGGGTCCCTAGGGTTCACTAAGGCAGACATTTAAGGTTCACAGAGATGGGTCCCTAGGGTTCACTAAGGCGGGCATTTAGGGTTCACAGAGATGGGTCCCTAGGGTTCATTAAGACGGTCATTTAGGGTTTACTTAAGCGGGCATTTAGGGCTTACTGAGGTGGGTCCCTAGGGTTTATTAAGGCGGACATTTAGGGCTCACTAAGGCGGGCATTTAGGGCTCACTGAGGTGGGTCCCTAGGACTCACTAAGGCGGGCATTTAGGGCTCACTAAGGCGGGCATTTAGGGCTCACTGAGGTGGGCCACAAGGGCTGCTTACATGGAGTGCCGCAATCGACGGAATTGACTGCCAATTCAACCACAAAATTAGAAACAAATACTGATCATCCTTGCCGTCAAAATACGAAGGACTTCTAATTTAACTGAATCAGATCGTAAAGATTCTCCTTTAATTAATAAAGAACAAGAGTGTACAAAATAAAAGCAGCATGGACTACTGAGTGAATCCAAAATTATGGTCACAACTGTAAGAGGACCAGAATAGAAAATTTTGTTTGCTGCACCAATTTCATGCAGTAACTCGAATCTGTTCTGCCCAGCCACAACGATGAATTTGTATGTATAGGAAATTTAATGATCCAATTACGTGAACTGAACTTCAATTGTTTTTCTACGATGCGACACTGGGTAACCACATCTACACTGAACAAGACTCCCCGTGACCCTTTGGGTCATTTTTTAGTGGTTTAATATCTATCTTAACACATTTAGTAAATTTTATTTATTTCGAGTCTTTATCCTCAAGAATTAGATAGGAGAAAATTCCGGGTCCAGATTCTCGGGTCCGTATTCTTAATTATATAATCAGCGAGACTGTGTCAAAGAAGGCAGTCCGTATCCGTGCTACAGAAAATTACATTATTTCACGTGCGATTTACCGTATATAAGATGGTATTTCATGAAGAACGACCATTATTTGTCCCGTCAGTTTTGGCGGGGCGCTAGTACCAGGTTAGGGAAGATTGCTTCAGTAGAGACGGAGCCGAGTGTTCGCTCTGCTTATGTTTCACCTCTCGGTCTCGATGGCCCGAAAACGTATGCCTGCGTTGTAGTTCAGATTGTCGTCATTAATTTCATTTCGAAGTATTATTCTTTTTACTTTTCTGAGTGCCATGACCTGAGGCCACTTGCTTATCTTTTTTCGTTTTTCCAGAGCTACTTTTCCAGTTCTGCATTGAACTTTACAAATATCACAGGCTCAAACTATGGCAGCTCTTTATTCGTAGAGCATCTCGTACCTACGATACTGTTTTTAATACCCTGCTTGTTTTTAATCAAGACACGAATATTTTTATCAAATATTATCAGAGTTTCATTTTATCGATAAATTTTGTGCGTCGGTGTCCAGGAAAAGTATATGGTGATTATAAGGCAGCTTCTTCTCTCTTATTTCTGAGCGTACATCCCAGCCTCGGCCGTATTATTTCACTTCGCGGGAGCTCGTGAACGAGGTTTGAAGCAAGCAGCCAAGCAGAGTAAAGAATGCAGAGCAAAGTAGTGCAATGCAGAGCAAGGCAGAGCAATGCAGAGCAAGGCAGAGCAAGGCAGAGCAATGCAGAGCAAGGCAGAGCAAATCAGAACAAAGCAGAGCAAAGAAGAGCAAAGCAGAGCAAAGCAGAGCAGACTAGAGGAAAGCAGAGCAAAGCAGAGCAAAGCAGAGCAGACCAGAGGAAAGCAGAGCAGAGCAGCATACTAGACGTAGACCACCCGTTGGTCATCAGTAAAGTAATATGATTTCAATCGTAGACTGCTTATCTTTTTTCGATTTGGCAGGCTTGATTTTCTTCACTAACCAGGACGCGCTCAGTTATTTCTATCGACAGTTTGTTTTTCATTCTTGGCTGCTTGTTCATTACTTCTATGTTTTCAAAGTTGCTTCTCAAGTTTTCAGGCCCGGAAGATAGGAACACTTTCAAACAGTCGAGGCCCTCCCAGCGGAGGCTCCATTCATATTCAGACTTGTGTGTTCGCGGTGCGCAGTGTTGCCTACCCGCCCAATTCTTCTGAATAAAACCAACAGACTGAGTTGACATCATCTGCCAGTTGAACTGAGGCTTGCGTTCAGAATGGTTCGTTTCAAAATACTTTTTTCCGATCAATCCATTCTAATTGGACTTTCGTTGTGTATTATTCAACTTGATGGATTCAGTTTTCTTGTTCTATTAATTTCTAATCGCCGGTTGAACCTCAGTGCAGTTACAAAAGAGTTTTCCCCTCCGGGCGCTGTGGGCTATCGAGAGATACTTAGACAAAAAAGAAATGAAAAATTTCACAATTTCCTAAAAAAATCTCGTACAAAATTGCTAATTATTTGAAATTTTTAAAGTCCTGTTTGAGCTTCTAATGATTTTTTTTTATTTTCTAACAAATATTCAAAGATAAAGAAAATAATTCAACCACTTAGTCTCGAAGAATGGTTACTATGATACGCTAGAAAAGCCTTTGTCACTGAGAATGAGTTTTGAATTTCTGCCCTCGGTTATTACGGAAGAGCGTGCACGACTTCATGCAAGATGACCTGAGTTTAGGTTTGGTATTACAGAGACGAAGATAAGCTGGCTGGACTTACACCAATTTCACAGCGACGATTTAAAAGAAATTCTCTCAAGTTCAAAAACCGTTCTTACTAATTCCATGTCCTTCATTAATGCGGAAAAGAAATCTACGTTGTGAAACCGCAACTTCATTGTCGATTTATTTTGGCTTAGAAAGTATGCAGAATACCTCGGATAAGAATATTCTCCGCCCAGTCTCGGGAGACCCGTAGCCAGGATACCGCCACCTCAAGCGCAAATTTCCAGTTTATTTCAAGCGCCGCTGATTTTCTCTTATGTCAGTTACAGAGAGAGCGTAGTGCGCGTGAGGCGCACAGACAGACTAAGGCTTGAGAGACCGTAGACGAATAGTATAGTAGATTTTATAGATAACTGACCCGTTATAGATAACCCGTGACCCGTTGGGTCAAATAAAATTTATCAAAATCAAACCGCATCCAGAAATATATCCTATGCAGTTAAGTTGGTATCCACAATACAGGATTAAACGAAGAGTATAAATTTCGAACATCTCAGAGCCGACAAACAAACGATTCTGCCCTCTTTCTCATTGCCGTATCCACTTTGCTAACTTGCCCGATTTAAATTCCTTTCTTTTACATTCCATAAGTGCATATTTTCTCTTCTGTGCACGGTTTCAAGCAAACAAGCAAGCAAGCAAACAAGACGACCAGAGTTTTAGTATGATACTAGACAGCACGTGACCCGTTGGTCAAATAATTAGATAAGGGAAATTTGAATTAGAATAAGGAAATTTGAATTAGGTAGGGGAAATTTGAATTAGAATTAGGAAATTTGAAGTAGATAGGGGAAACTTTACTAATTTGGATTCCCGTGTCTGTATTCCTAATCAGAGAAACTATGTAAGAGAAGGCAGTCCCTGCGTGTGATACAGCAAATTACAGAATTTAACGTGAGATTAACTATCATTTTTGACTGTATGGGAACACTAGTTAACAAACAGCACCATATCACCACCTATCAGAGGTAATCCTGTCCCATGCTGATCCTAAAGAAGCTCGACTGGACCTGCAACATCACCTGGAATAAAGTCCGGCATCAAATTTCCAGCATCATTTTCCGAGTAGACTCTGTAAGTAAGTTCGCTCGGGCAAACTGCTATCAAATTATCGCTGCAGTTTCACAACAAAAGTTTATTCAAATTTGCTCTTGACGCTCGGGACGTGAGTCTCAAGAGCTGGTCGTAGAGTGGGGGCCTGGAACAAAAGGGCGGGGGTTGGAACAAAAGGGCGGGAGTTGGAACAAAGGTGGCCGGGGTTGGAACAAAACTGTGGGGGCTGGAAAAAATGAAAGTAGAAACGAAAAAGGGGGGGCCAGAACAAAAACGTAGGGCTGAAAAAAAAAGTAGTGCCTAGAGCAAAAGAGTAGGGCTAGGACAAAAGAATTGGGGCTGAAAAAAAGAGTAGGGGCTGGAAAAAAAGTAGTGAGTGGAACAAGAGAGTAGGACTGGGATAAAGGAGTAGGGCTGAAAAAAAGTGTAGGGCTGGAACAAAAGGTGTCAGGAGGTTCAGGCCACGGTGCACATGCTAAGGGAGAATTAGAAAGCTGATAAGTAGAGGAGCGACAAAGCTAATAAGTAATGGAGAGACAACGCTAATAACTACGGGAGAGACCTTATAAGTAATAGAGAGACAACCTAATAAGTAATGGAGAGACAAAGCTAATAAGTAATGGAGAGACAAAGCTAGTATGTAGTGGAGAGACAACATAATAAATAACGGAGAGGCAAAGCTGGTAAGTAATGGAAAGACAATCTAATAAGTAATGGAAAGACAATCTAATAAGTAATGGAGAGACAACCTAATACGTAATGGACATGCAAAGCTAGTAATTAACGGAGAGACAAAGCTATTATAGTAAGTAATGGAGAGAAAACCTAATAAGTAATGGAGAGACAACCTAATAAGTAATGGAGAGACAACCTAATAAGTAATGGAGAGACAAAGCTAGTAAGTAATGGAGAGACAATCTAATAAGTAATGGAAAGGCAAAGCTTATAAGTAATGGAGAGATAAAGCTAATAAGTAATGGAGAGACAACCTAGTAAGTAATGGAGAGACAAAGCTAATAAGTAATGGAGAGACAAAGCTAATAAGTAATGGAGAGACGAAGGAGAAAGACAGTGCGAGAAACAGAGGGACGGTGAGACGAGGAGAAGCAGCGAGAGAACCGGGGAAATGCGTTATTTTCGCACGTGATCTGCTCCCAGAGAGGGAGTTAAAGACGGGAAAATTGCGATAGATGCAGCAGAGACGACGTCGAATGAGGGCTACAGCTGTGAGGGTGGAGTGAAATGTGGCAGGGCTGTTGGATGAGGGGCTGGTGGATGAGGGGCTGTTGGATGAGTTGGATGAGGGGCTGGTGGATGAGGGGCTGTTGAAAAAGGGGCTGTTGGATGAGGAACAGCTCGGAAATGACAGAATACGGTAGCAAAACAGGCAGCAAGGAGAGCGCGTTGAAGAGAGAGAAATCAAGAAGGGCCAAGTGCAGGAGAGATGCAGTAAAGTACTGAAAAATCAGGCCGGTTTTGGTACTGCTTGAGAGAACGCCGGTTATTGATTCTTATAATATTTTTTTGTAAAAGATATGCCCTTTTTGGAAATCTTGAATATCTTGAAAATGTTTGCGCCCCTATGCCCTGGCCACACTGGGGTGCCGCCGCTTTGTGTGCATGGTGTTTCTTCGCATATCCGCGAGCTGTTGAAGTAGACCGTTTCCCACCGCCGTCTGATGATAGTGAGGCAAGGGCCTCACTTCGTTCAAAGTTTACTGGCACGAGAATGTTTCTAACTTCTTAAGGAGTCCTGCAGTCATTTGTGAACATTTATTCTGATATAAATTTGCTAGGAACTTGGGTAAATCTTGTAATCTTGGGTTTTTAAAAACTGGTTCAAAAATCTTTCGGCAGGTCAGGAACAAATTCTTCCCAGAAGGAAGTGAACATGGTCAATTTTGTGAAATTCTGTGCTAGTTGTTTGAGAAAAGTAATGTGCCATGAATGTGATATTCAAACTGTCTAAGGTAAACAAGTAAAATATTTCGTTGCTGTGTTCGCTCGCGGGTGCACAGCAGTACAGTATTTGGGGTTCACGAAGACATCTTTTAGAATGGAAGGAATATTATTGATAGGCCACAAAAGCTGATAATAATACTTTCGTAATTACGAAAAAGGAAATAACAATCACCATAAATACAATGAATTATGGTGATGGTAAAGAAATGTATAATCGATGGCGTTAAGAAGAAATTTTGCGTGCCATATTCACACGGGTTCATGCTGCGGCATTGCGGAGACCTGCCGGCGAAGACGACCTAACAAGACGGAGATGACGCTCAGGTGCAAAGAATGGTAATAATTGTCGGAAAACTATTAAACAAAGCAATAAATGGAGAAGACGAAGAGTATGGAAGAAGGGGGAGAGGGGCAGCAGCTCGGACAGAAAGGAGGTCCAGACCTGACCGCCGATGTTGGGTAGCAGCTCGGCCAGAAAGGAGGTCCAGACCTGACCGCCGATGTTGGGCAGCAGCTCGGCCAGAAAGGAGGTCCAGACCTGACCGCCGATGTTGGCTCGCGAAGCGAACAAAGGAAACAAAGCGGCCCGCCTCCGAGTGGGGGACGGCGCTCTCCCCCGCCCCCTGGCCCGAAATTAGCGGTTATCAGTCTTTCCTGTTGGCTGAGCAGCGCTTGGGCCTCAGTGACTCCTGTGGATCCTGTGAAAAGTGGTGTGGTGGTGGTGGGGT